>JAINDJ010000062.1:0-77188 GCA_019845555.1 Aristolochia fimbriata
GAACATATTCTTGGTATAAGAGGTGGGGATTAGGAGGTGGAAGAAAAATCATGACTGAATGCTATCATTAAGAGATTTTTCAAAAAATATGGTTTAAGGCTATTGTTAAGAAATTAAAAGAAAATAATTGGAAGGGAATTTTAGGAAAAATCATTGTTATGTCTATTGTAATGGAATTTAAAGAAAATAAATGTTGTTGAAAGTTGTGAGTGAGATAATTTTTACAAAATTAGAGAGAGCGATATAGTTAGGAGATTATATGAAAAATCCAATTGAATACTAAATGAGGTTAAAGTAAAAAGCATTGCTGGAAGCTTAATGACAGGAGAGTGAAAAATGGTGGTTCAAGGCAGTAGTAATTTGAAGAAATTCGTGGTTTGCAAAACTCATGGCTGAAGTCTGTTGTGAATTTTAAAAACATGGTTGAAAGGTAATAATAAAGGGAATTTTAAAAGAGTCAATGAAAAAAGGATGAGTAAAAGAGGAATTTGAAGGAAAATAAAATTTGAAGGCTATAGTTAGGGACTTTTAATAAAAATTATGACTAATGGATATAGTAAAAGAGAATTTTAAGATATTAGGTAGTATAAAAAAAGGATAGAGTGTGGCAATTTGAACAAAACTAATGATTGAAAGCTATATTAAAGAATTTTTGAAAAAATAATGGTTTAATGCTATTGTAAAGAATTTAAAGAAAATAAATCTTGGAATTTTAGGAAACCTCATTGTTTATGGCTATTGTAATGGAATTTAAAGAAAATAAATGTTTAATGTTGTTTGTGACATAATTTTAAAAAAAATCAGAGCTGAAGGTATCGTTAGCAAATTATATGAAAAATCCAAATTGAAGACTATAGTAAGGGGAATTTGAGTAATAGCATTGCTGGAAGCAATGGTAAGAGAACTGAAATTGAAAATGGCGGTTCAAGGCTATAGTAATTTTAAGAAATTCATGGTAGCAGAAACTCATGGCTAAAAGTCTATGGTAAAAGAATTTTAAAAATTATGGTTGAAGGCTATTGTAAAGGGAATTTTCAAAGTCAAGGAAAAAGGATAGAGTAAAGAGAATTTGAAGGAAAATAATAGTTGAAGGCTAGAGTAAGGAACTTTTTTGACAAAAATTATGACTGAAGGCTATAGTCAGAGGAATTTGAACATATTCTTGGTATAAGGGGTGGGAGTTAGGGGTGGAAGAAAAATCATGACTGAATGCTATCGTAAGAGAATTTTTTGAAAAAAATATGGTTTAAGGCTATTGTTAGAGAATTTAAAGAAAATAGTGGAAGGAATTTTAGGAAAAATCATTGTTAATGTCTATTGTAATGGAATTTAAAGAAAATAAATGTTGAAAGTTTGTAGTGAGATAATTTTTACAAAATTAGAGAGCATTATAGTTAGGAAATTATATGAAAAATCAAATTGAATACTATAGTAAAGGGGGAATTTAAAAAGTAAAAGCATTGCTGGAAGCAATAGTAGGAGAATTTTGAAGAAAATGGTGGTTCAAGGCTGTAGTAATTTGAAGAAATTCGTGGTTGCAAAACTCATGGCTGAAGTCTATGAGTAAACAATTTTTAAAAACTATGGTTGAAAGGTAATAATAAGGAATTTTAAAAGAGTCAATGAAAAGCGGAGAGAATAAAGAGAATTTTAAGGAAAATAAAAGTTGAAGGCTATAGTAAAGGGACTTTTAATAAAAATTATGACTAATGGATATAGTAAGAGAATTTTTAAGATATTCGTGGTATAAGGATAGAGTGTGGGAATTTGAAGAAAACTAATGATTGAAAGCTATATTAAATTTTTTCAAAAAATAATGGTTTAATGCTATTGTAAGAGAATTTAAAGAAAATAAATCCTTGGGAATTTTAGGAAACCTCATTGTTTATGGCTATTGTAATGGAATTTAAAGAAAATAAATGTTTAATGTTGTTGTGACATAATTTTAAAAAAATCAGAGCTGAAGGTATCGTTAGCAAATTATATGAAAAATCAAATTGAAGACTATAGTAAAAGGGAATTTGAAGTAATAGCATTGCTGGAAGCAATGGTAAGAGAATTGTGAAGAAAATGGCCCGGTTCAAGGCTATAGTAATTTTAGAAATTCATGGTAGCGAAACTCATGGCTAAAGTCTATGGTAAAAAATTTTAAAAAATTATGGTTGAGAAGGCTATTGTAAAGGGAATTTTCAAGAGTCAAGGAAAAAGGATAAGTAAAAGAGAATTTGAAAGGAAAATAATAGTTGAAGGCTAGAGTAAGGAACTTTTGACAAAATTATGACTGAAGGCTATAGTCAGAGGAATTTGAACATATTCTTGGTATAAAGGGTGGGAGTTAGGGGGTGGAAGAAAAATCATGACTGAATGCTATAAAGTTAAGAGAATTTTTCAAAAATATGGTTTAAAGGCTATTGTTAGAGAATTTAAAGAAAATAATTGGAAGGGAATTTTAGGAAAAATCATTGTTAATGTCTATTGTAATGGAATTTAAAAAGAAAATAAATGTTGAAAGTTGTAGTGAGATAATTTTTACAAAATTAGAGAGCGTATAGTTAAAGAAATTATATGAAAAATCAAATTGAATACTATAGTAAGGGAATTTAAAGTAAAAAGCATTGCTGGAAACAATAGTAGGGAATTTGAAGAAAATGGTGGTTCAAGGCTGTAGTAATTTGAAGAAATTCGTGGTTTGCAAAACTCATGGCTGAAGTCTATAGTAAGCAATTTTTAAAAACTATGGTTGAAGGTAATAATAAGGAATTTTAAAAAGAGTCAATGAAAGCGGATAGAATAAGAGAATTTTAAGGAAAATAAAAGTTGAAGGCTATAGTAAGGGACTTTTAATAAAATTATGACTAATGGATATAGTAAGAGAATTTTAAGATATTCGTGGTATAAGGATAGAGTGTGGGAATTTGAACAAAACTAATGATTGAAAGCTATATTAAGAGAATTTTTTGAAAAATAATGGTTTTAATGCTATTGTAAGAGGAATTTAAAAGAAAATAAATCCTTGGGAATTTTAGGAAACCTCATTGTTTATGGCTATTGTAATGGAATTTAAAGAAAATAAATGTTTAATGTTGTTGTGACATAATTTTAAAAAATCAGAGCTGAAGGTATCGTTAGCAAATTATATGAAAAATCAAATTGAAGACTATAGTAAAGGGAATTTGAAGTAATAGCATTGCTGGAAGCAATGGTAAGAAGAATTGAAAAAAAATGGCGGTTCAAGGCTATAGTAATTTTAAGAAATTCATGGTATGCGAAACTCATGGCTAAAGTCTATGGTAAAAAGAATTTTAAAAAAATTATGGTTGAAGGCTATTGTAAGGGAATTTTCAAGAGTCAAGGAAAAAGGATAGAGTAAGAGAATTTGAAGGAAAATAATAGTTGAAGGCTAAGTAAGGAACTTTGACAAAAATTATGACTGAAGGCTATAGTCAGAGAATTTGAACATATTCTTGGTATAAGGGTGGGGATTAGGGGTGGAAGAAAAATCATGACTGAATGCTATAAGTAAGAATTTTTCAAAAAAAAATATGGTTTAAGGCTATTGTTAGAGAATTTAAAGAAAATAATTGGAAGGGAATTTTAGGAAAAATCATTGTTAATGTCTATTGTAATGGAATTTAAAAAGAAAATAAATGTTGAAAGTTGTAGTGAGATAATTTTTACAAAATTAGAGAGCATTATAGTTAAAATTATATGAAAAATCAAATTGAATACTATAGTAAAGGGAATTTAAAAGTAAAAGCATTGCTGGAAACAATAGTAGGAGAATTAGTGAAGAAAATGGTGGTTCAAGGCTGTAGTAATTTGAAGAAATTCGTGGTTGCAAAACTCATGGCTGAAGTCTATGGTAAGCAATTTTTTTAAAAACTATGGTTGAAGGTAATAATAAGGAATTTTAAAAAGAGTCAAGGAAAAAGGATAAATAAAAGAATTTTAAAAAGGAAAATAAAATTTGAAGGCTATAGTAAGGGACTTTTAATAAAATTATGACTAATGGATATAGTAAGAGAATTTTAAGATATTCGTGGTATAAGGATAGAGTGTGGGGAATTTGAACAAAACTAATGATTGAAAGCTATATTAAGAGAATTTTTCAAAAATAATGGTTTAATGCTATTGTAAGAGAATTTAAAGAAAATAAATCCTTGGGAATTTTAGGAAACCTCATTGTTTATGGCTATTGTAATGGAATTTAAAGAAAATAAATGTTTAATGTTGTTGTGACATAATTTTAAAAAAATCAGAGCTGAAGGTATCGTTAGCAAATTATATGAAAAATCAAATTGAAGACTATAGTAAAGGGAATTTGAAGTAATAGCATTGCTGGAAGCAATGGTAAGAAAATTGAAGAAAAATGGCGGTTCAAGGCTATAGTAATTTTAAGAAATTCATGGTAGCTTGAAACTCATGGTTAAAGTCTATGGTAAAAGAATTTTAAAAAATTATGGTTGAAAGGCTATTGTAAGGGAATTTTCAAGAGTCAAAGGAAAAAAGGATAGAGTAAGAGGAATTTGAAGGAAAATAATAGTTGAAGGCTAAGTAAGGAACTTTTGACAAAAATTATGACTGAAGGCTATAGTCAGAGAATTTGAACATATTCTTGGTATAAAAGGTAGAGTTAGGGGTGGAAGAAAAATCATGACTGAATGCTAAAGTAAGAGAATTTTTTTGAAAAAATATGGTTTAAGGCTATTGTTAGAGAATTTAAAAAAAATAATTGGAAGGGAATTTTAGGAAAAATCATTGTTAATGTCTATTGTAATGGAATTTAAAGAAAATAAATGTTGAAAGTTGTAGTGAGATAATTTTTACAAAATTAGAGAGCGATATAGTTAAAATTATATGAAAAATCAAATTGAATACTATAGTAAGGAATTTAAAGTAAAAAGCATTGCTGGAAACAATAGTAGGAGAATTTTGAAAGAAAATGGTGGTTCAAGGCTGTAGTAATTTGAAGAAATTCGTGGTTGCAAAACTCATGGCTGAAGTCTATGGTAAGCAATTTTTAAAAACTATGGTTGAAGGTAATAATAAAGGAATTTTAAAAGAGTCAAGGAAAAAGGAGAGAAAAAAAGAATTTTAAGGAAAATAATATTTGGAGGCTATAGTAAGGGACTTTTAATAAAATTATGACTAATGGATATAGTAAAGAGAATTTTAAGATCTTCGTGGTATAAGGCTAGAGTTGGGGAATTTGAACAAAACTAATGATTGAAGGCTATATTAAGAGAATTTTTTGAAAAATATTGGTTTAATGCTATTGTAAGAGAATTTAAAGAAAATAAATCCTTGGGAATTTTAGGAAACCTCATTGTTTATGGCTATTGTAATGGAATTTAAAGAAAATAAATGTTTAATGTTGTTTGTGACATAATTTTAAAAAAATCAGAGCTGAAGGTATCGTTAGCAAATTATATGAAAAATCAAATTGAAGACTATAGTAAAGGGAATTTGAGTAATAGCATTGCTGGAAGCAATGGTAAGAGAAATTGAAGAAAATGGCGGTTCAAGGCTATAGTAATTTTAAGAAATTCATGGTAGCGAAACTCATGGCTAAAGTCTATGGTAAAAGAATTTTAAAAAATTATGGTTGAAGGCTATTGTAAAGGGAATTTTTCAAGAGTCAAGGGAAAAAGGATAGAGTAAAGAGAATTTGAAGGAAAATAATAGTTGAAGGCTAGAGTAAAAGGAACTTTTGACAAAATTATGACTGAAGGCTATAGTCAGAGAATTTGAACATATTCTTGGTATAAGGGTAGGGATTAGGGAATAGGTGGAAGAAAAATCATGACTGAATGCTATCGTTAAGAGAATTTTGAAAAAATATGGTTTAAGGCTATTGTTAGAATTTAAAAGAAAATAATTGGAAGGAATTTTTAGGAAAAATCATTGTTAATGTCTATTGTAATGGAATTTAAAAAGAAAATAAATGTTGAAAGTTGTAGTGAGATAATTTTTACAAAATTAGAGAGCATTATAGTTAAGAAATTATATGAAAAATCAAATTGAATACTATAGTAAGGGAATTTAAAGTAAAAGCATTGCTGGAAGCAATAGTAGGAGAATTTGAAGAAAATGGTGGTTCAAGGCTGTAGTAATTTGAAGAAATTCGTTGGGTTGCAAAACTCATGGCTGAAGTCTATGGTAAGCAATTTTTAAAAAACTATGGTTGAAAGGTAATAATAAGGGAATTTTAAAAAGAGTCAATGAAAGCGGAGAGAATAAAGAAAATTTTAAGGAAAATAAAAGTTGAAGGCTATAGTAAGGGACTTTTAATAAAATTATGACTAATGGATATAGTAAAGAATTTTAAGATATTCGTGGTATAAGGATAGAGTGTGGGGAATTTGAAGAAAACTAATGATTGAAAGCTATATTAAGAGAATTTTTTCAAAAATAATGGTTTAATGCTATTGTAAGAGAATTTAAAGAAAATAAATCCTTGGGAATTTTAGGAAACCTCATTGTTTATGGCTATTGTAATGGAATTTAAAGAAAATAAATGTTTAATGTTGTTGTGACATAATTTTTAAAAAATCAGAGCTGAAGGTATCGTTAGCAAATTATATGAAAAATCAAATTGAAGACTATAGTAAGGGGAATTTGAAGTAATAGCATTGCTGGAAGCAATGGTAAAAAATTGAAAGAAAATGGCGGTTCAAGGCTATAGTAATTTTAAAGAAATTCATGGTAGCGAAACTCATGGTTAAAGTCTATGGTAAAAGAATTTTTAAAAAAATTATGGTTGAAGGCTATTGTAAGGGAATTTTCAAGAGTCAAGGAAAAAGGATAGAGTAAGAGAATTTGAAGGAAAATAATAGTTGAAGGCTAGAGTAAGGAACTTTTGACAAAAATTATGACTGAAGGCTATAGTCAGAGAATTTGAACATATTCTTGGTATAAGGGGTAGAGTTAGGGGTGGAAGAAAAATCATGACTGAATACTATCGTAAGAGAATTTTTCAAAAAAAATATGGTTTAAGGCTATTGTTTAGAGAATTTAAAAAAAATAATTGGAAGGGAATTTTAGGAAAAATCATTGTTAATGTCTATTGTAATGGAATTTAAAAGAAAATAAATGTTGAAAGTTGTAGTGAGATAATTTTACAAAATTAGAGAGCATTATAGTTAGAAATTATATGAAAAATCAAATTGAATACTATAGTAAGGGAATTTAAAGTAAAAGCATTGCTGGAAACAATAGTAGGAGAATTTGAAGAAAATGGTGGTTCAAGGCTGTAGTAATTTGAAGAAATTCGTGGTTGCAAAACTCATGGCTGAAGTCTATGGTAAGCAATTTTTAAAAAACTATGGTTGAAGGTAATAATAAGGGAATTTTAAAAGAGTCAAGGAAAAAAGGATAGAGAATAAAGAGAATTTGAAGGAAAATAATATTTGGAGGCTATAGTAAAGGGACTTTTGATAAAATTATGACTAATGGATATAGTAAGAGAATTTTAAGATCTTAGTGGCCTAAGGCTAGAGAGTAGGGAATTTGAACAAAACTAATGATTTGAAGGCTATAGTAAGAGAATTTTTTTTTGAAAAATATTGGTTTAATGCTATTGTAAGAGAATTTAAAAGAAAATAAATCCTTGGGAATTTTAGGAAACCTCATTGTTTATGGCTATTGTAATGGAATTTAAAAGAAAATAAATGTTTAATGTTGTTGTGACATAATTTTAAAAAATCAGAGCTGAAGGTATCGTTAGCAAATTATATGAAAAATCAAATTGAAGACTATAGTAAAGGGAATTTGAAGTAATAGCATTGCTGGAAGCAATGGTAAGAAATTGAAAGAAAATGGCGGTTCAAGGCTATAGTAATTTTAAGAAATTCATGGTAGCGAAACTCATGGTTAAAGTCTATGGTAAAAGAATTTTTAAAAATTATGGTTGAAGGCTATTGTAAGGGAATTTTCAAGAGTCAAAGGAAAAAGGATAGAGTAAAAAGAGAGAATTTGAAGGAAAATAATAGTTGAAGGCTAGAGTAAGGAACTTTTGACAAAATTATGGCGAAGGCTATAGTCAGAGAATTTGAACATATTCTTGGTATAAGGGTAGAGTTAGGGGTGGAAGAAAAATCATGACTGAATGCTATCGTAAGAGAATTTTTCAAAAAATATGGTTTAAGGCTATTGTTAGAGAATTTAAAAGAAAATAATTGGAAGGAATTTTAGGAAAAATCATTGTTAATGTCTATTGTAATGGAATTTAAAGAAAATAAATGTTGAAAGTTGTAGTGAGATAATTTTTACAAAATTAGAGAGCATTATAGTTAAAATTATATATGAAAAATCAAATTGAATACTATAGTAAGGGAATTTAAAAGTAAAAGCATTGCTGGAAACAATAGTAGGAGAATTTGAGAAGAAAATGGTGGTTCAAGGCTGTAGTAATTTGAAGAAATTCGTGGTTGCAAAACTCATGGCTGAAGTCTATGGTAAGCAGAATTTTTAAAAACTATGGTTGAAGGTAATAATAAGGGAATTTTAAAAGAGTCAAGGAAAAAGGATAGAATAAAGAGAATTTTGAAGGAAAATAATATTTTGGAGGCTATAGTAAGGGACTTTTTGATAAAATTATGACTAATGGATATAGTAAAGAATTTTAAGATCTTCGTGGCCTAAGGCTAGAGTTAGGGGAATTTGAACAAAACTAATGATTGAAGGCTATAGTAAGAGATTTTTTTGAAAAATATTGGTTTAATGCTATTGTAAGAGAATTTAAAGAAAATAAATCCTTGGGATTTTTTAGGAAACCTCATTGTTTATGGCTATTGTAATGGAATTTAAAGAAAATAAATGTTTAATGTTGTTTGTGACATAATTTTAAAAAATCAGAGCTGAAGGTATCGTTAGCAAATTATATGAAAAATCAAATTGAAGACTATAGTAAAGGGAATTTGAAGTAATAGCATTGCTGGAAACAATGGTAAAGAAATTGAAGAAAATGGCGGTTCAAGGCTATAGTAATTTTTAAAGAAATTCATGGTATGAGAAACTCATGGTTAAAGTCTATGGTAAAAAAATTTTAAAAATTATGGTTGAAGGCTATTGTAAGGGAATTTTCAAGAGTCAAGGAAAAAGGATAAGTAAAAGAGAATTTGAAGGAAAATAATAGTTGAAGGCTAGAGTAAGGAACTTTTGACAAAAAATTATGACTGAAGGCTATAGTCAGAGAATTTGAACATATTCTTGGTATAAAAGGGTAGGGTTAGGGGTGGAAGAAAAATCATGACTGAATGCTATCATTATAAGAATTTTTCAAAAAAATATGGTTTAAGGCTATTGTTAGAGAATTTAAAGAAAATAATTGGAAGGGAATTTTAGGAAAAATCATTGTTAATGTCTATTGTAATGGAATTTAAAAGAAAATAAATGTTGAAAGTTGTAGTGAGATAATTTTACAAAATTAGAGAGAGCATTATAGTTAAAATTATATGAAAAATCAAATTGAATACTATAGTAGGGGAATTTAAAGTAAAAGCATTGCTGGAAGCAATAGTAGGAGAATTTGAAGAAAATGGTGGTTCAAGGCTGTAGTAATTTGAAGAAATTCGTGGTTGCAAAACTCATGGCTGAGAGTCTATGGTAAGCAATTTTTAAAAACTATGGTTGAAAGGTAATAATAAAGGGAATTTTAAAAGAGTCAATGAAAAAAAGGAGAGAATAAGAAGATTTTTAAGGAAAATAAAAGTTGAAGGCTATAGTAAGGGACTTTTAATAAAATTATGACTAATGGATATAGTAAAGAGAATTTTAAGATATTAGGTGGTATAAGGATAGAGTGTGGGAATTTGAAGAAAACTAATGATTGAAAGCTATATTAAGAGAATTTTTCAAAAAATAATGGTTTAATGCTATTGTAAAGAATTTAAAGAAAATAAATCCTTGGGAATTTTAGGAAACCTCATTGTTTATGGCTATTGTAATGGAATTTAAAAGAAAATAAATGTTTAATGTTGTTGTGACATAATTTTAAAAAATCAGAGCTGAAAGGTATCGTTAGCAAATTATATGAAAAATCAAATTGAAGACTATAGTAGGGAATTTGAAGTAATAGCATTGCTGGAAGCAATGGTAAGAAGAATTGAAAGAAAATGGCGGTTCAAGGCTATAGTAATTTTAAAGAAATTCATGGTAGCGAAACTCATGGCTAAAGTCTATGGTAAAAAGAATTTTAAAAATTATGGTTGAAGGCTATTGTAAAGGGAATTTTCAAGGAGTCAAGGAAAAAGGATAGAGTAAGAGAATTTGAAGGAAAATAATAGTTGAAGGCTAGAGTAAGGAACTTTGACAAAAATTATGACTGAAGGCTATAGTCAGAGAATTTGAACATATTCTTGGTATAAAGGGTGGGGATTAGGGGTGGAAGAAAAATCATGACTGAATGCTATCGTAAAGAGAATTTTTCGAAAAAATATGGTTTAAGGCTATTGTTAGAAATTTAAAAGAAAATAGTGGAAGGGAATTTTAGGAAAAATCATTGTTAATGTCTATTGTAATGGAATTTAAAAGAAAATAAATGTTGAAAGTTGTAGTGAGATAATTTTTACAAAATTAGAGAGCATTATAGTTAGAAATTATATGAAAAATCAAATTGAATACTATAGTAAGGGAATTTAAAGTAAAAGCATTGCTGGAAGCAATAGTAGGAGAATTGAAAGAAAATGGTGGTTCAAGGCTGTAGTAATTTGAAGAAATTCGTGTTTGCAAAACTCATGGCTGAAGTCTATGGTAAGCAATTTTTAAAAAACTATGGTTGAAGGGTAATAATAAGGGAATTTTAAAAGAGTCAAGGAAAAAAAGGATAGAATAAAAGAATTTTAAGGAAAATAATATTTGGAGGCTATAGTAAGGGACTTTTAATAAAATTATGACTAATGGATATAGTAAGAGAATTTTAAGATATTAGGTGGTATAAGGCTAGAGTGTGTGGGAATTTGAACAAAACTAATGATTGAAAGCTATAGTAAGAGAATTTTTTTGAAAAATAATGGTTTAATGCTATTGTAAAGAATTTAAAAAAAAATAAATCCTTGGGAATTTTAGGAAACCTCATTGTTTATGGCTATTGTAATGGAATTTAAAGAAAATAAATGTTTAATGTTGTTGTGACATAATTTTAAAAAATCAGAGCTGAAGGTATCGTTAGCAAATTATATGAAAAATCCAAATTGAAGACTATAGTAAGGGGAATTTGAAGTAATAGCATTGCTGGAAGCAATGGTAAGAAGAGTGAAAAAATGGCGGTTCAAGGCTATAGTAATTTTAAGAAATTCATGGTATGAAACTCATGGTTAAAGTCTATGGTAAAAGAATTTTAAAAATTATGGTTGAAGGCTATTGTAAGGGAATTTTCAAGAGTCAAGGAAAAAGGATAGAGTAAAAGAATTTGAAGGAAAATAATAGTTGAAGGCTAGAGTAAGGAACTTTTGACAAAAATTATGACTGAAGGCTATAGTCAGAGAATTTGAACATATTCTTGGTATAAAGGGTGGGGAGTTAGGGGTGGAAGAAAAATCATGACTGAATGCTATAAGTAAGAGAATTTTTAAAAAAATATGGTTTAAGGCTATTGTTAAGAATTTAAAAGAAAAATAATTGGAAGGAATTTTAGGAAAAATCATTGTTAATGTCTATTGTAATGGAATTTAAAAGAAAATAAATGTTGAAAGTTGTAGTGAGATAATTTTACAAAAATTAGAGAGCATTATGGTTAGAGAAATTATATGAAAAATCAAATTGAATACTATAGTAAGGGGAATTTAAAGTAAAAGCATTGCTGGAAACAATAGTAGGAGAATTTGAAGAAAAATGGTGGTTCAAGGCTGTAGTAATTTGAAAGAAATTCGTGGTTGCAAAACTCATGGCTGAAGTCTATGAGTAAAGCAATTTTTAAAAAACTATGGTTGAAGGTAATAATAAGGGGAATTTTAAAAGAGTCAATGAAAAAGGAGAGAATAAAAAGAATTTGAAGGAAAATAAAAGTTGAAGGCTATAGTAAAGGGACTTTTAATAAAATTATGACTAATGGATATAGTAAAGAGAATTTTAAGATATTAGGTGGTATAAGGATAGAGTGTGGGAATTTGAACAAAACTAATGATTGAAAGCTATATTAAGAGAATTTTTTTCAAAAATAATGGTTTAATGCTATTGTAAGAGAATTTAAAGAAAATAAATCCTTGGGAATTTTAGGAAACCTCATTGTTTATGGCTATTGTAATGGAATTTAAAAGAAAATAAATGTTTAATGTTGTTGTGACATAATTTTAAAAAAATCAGAGCTGAAGGTATCGTTAGCAAATTATATGAAAAATCAAATTGAAGACTATAGTAAAGGGAATTTGAAGTAATAGCATTGCTGGAAACAATGGTAAGAAAATTGAAAATGGCGGTTCAAGGCTATAGTAATTTTAAGAAATTCATGGTAGCGAAACTCATGGTTAAAGTCTATGGTAAAAAATTTTAAAAAATTATGGTTGAAGGCTATTGTAAAGGGAATTTTTCAAGAGTCAAGGGAAAAAAAAGGATAAGTAAGAAATTTGAAGGGAAAATAATAGTTGAAGGCTAGAGTAAGGAACTTTGACAAAATTATGACTGAAGGCTATAGTCGAGAGAATTTGAACATATTCTTGGTATAAGGGTAGGGTTAGGAGAATTGGAAAAAAAAATCATGACTGAATGCTATGGTAAGAGAATTTTTCAAAAATATGGTTTAAAGACTATTGTTAGAGAATTTAAAAGAAAATAATTGGAAGGAATTTTAGGAAAAATCATTGTTAATGTCTATTGTAATGGAATTTAAAGAAAATAAATGTTGAAAGTTGTAGTGAGATAATTTTACAAAAATTAGAGAAGCATTATAGTTAAAATCATATATGAAAAATCAAATTGAATACTATAGTAAAGGAATTTAAAGTAAAAGCATTGCTGGAAGCAATAGTAGGGAGAATTTGAAGAAAATGGTGGTTCAAGGGCTGTAGTAATTTGAAGAAATTAGGTGGTTGCAAAACTCATGGCTGAAGTCTATGGTAGCAATTTTTTAAAAACTATGGTTGAAGGTAATAATAGGGGAATTTTAAAAGAGTCAAGGAAAAAGGATAGAATAAAAAGAGAATTTGAAGGAAAATAAAATTTGGAGGCTATAGTAGGGACTTTTAATAAAATTATGACTAATGGATATAGTAAGAGAATTTTAAGATCTTAGGTGGTATAAGGCTGGGAGTTAGGGAATTTGAAAGAAAACTAATGATTGAAAGCTATATAAAAGAGAATTTTTTTTGAAAAATATTGGTTTAATGCTATTGTAAGAGAATTTAAAGAAAATAAATCCTTGGGAATTTTAGGAAACCTCATTGTTTATGGCTATTGTAATGGAATTAAAAGAAAATAAATGTTTAATGTTGTTTTGTGACATAATTTTAAAAAAATCAGAGCTGAAGGTATCGTTAGCAAATTATATGAAAAATCAAATTGAAGACTATAGTAAAGGAATTTGAAGTAATAGCATTGCTGGAAACAATGGTAAGAGAATTGAAGAAAATGGTAGGTTCAAGGCTATAGTAATTTTAAGAAATTCATGGTAGCGAAACTCATGGCTAAAGTCTATGGTAAAGAATTTTTAAAAAATTATGGTTGAAGGCTATTGTAAGGGAATTTTCAAGAGTCAAGGAAAAGGATAGAGTAAAGAAAGAATTTGAAGGGAAAATAATAGTTGAAGGCTAGAGTAAGGAACTTTTGACAAAAAAGTATGACTGAAGGCTATAGTCAGAGAATTTGAACATATTCTTGGTATAAGGGTAGAGTTAGGGGAATTGGAAGAAAAATCATGACTGAATGCTATCGTAAGAGAATTTTTAGAAAAAATATGGTTTAAGGCTATTGTTAGAAATTTAAAGAAAATAATTGGAAGGGAATTTTAGGAAAAATCATTGTTAATGTCTATTGTAATGGAATTTAAAGAAAATAAATGTTGAAAGTTGTAGTGAGATAATTTTTACAAAATTTAGAAGCATTATAGTTAAGAAATTATATGAAAAATCAAATTGAATACTATAGTAAGGGAATTTAAAGTAAAAAGCATTGCTGGAAGCAATAGTAGGGGAAGGAGAATTGAAGAAAATGGTGGTTCAAGGCTGTAGTAATTTGAAGAAATTAGTTTGCAAAACTCATGGCTGGGAAGTCTATGGTAAGCAATTTTTTAAAAACTATGGTTGAAGGTAATAATAAAGGGAATTTTAAAAGAGTCAAGGAAAAGGAGAGAATAAAAGAATTTTAAGGAAAATAAAAGTTGAAGGCTATAGTAAGGGACTTTTAATAAAAATTATGACTAATGGATATAGTAAGAGAATTTTTAAGATCTTAAGTGGCCTAAGGGCTAGAGTTGGGGGAATTTGAACAAAACTAATGATTGAAGGCTATAGTAAGAGGATTTTTTCAAAAAAAATATTGGTTTAATGCTATTGTAAGAGAATTTAAAGAAAATAAATCCTTGGGAATTTTAGGAAACCTCATTGTTTATGGCTATTGTAATGGAATTTAAAGAAAATAAATGTTTAATGTTGTTGTGACATAATTTTAAAAAAATCAGAGCTGAAGGTATCGTTAGCAAATTATATGAAAAATCAAATTGAAGACTATAGTAAAGGAATTTGAAGTAATAACATTGCTGGAAACAATGGTAAAATTGAAGAAAATGGTGGTTCAAGGCTATAGTAATTTTAAAGAAATTCATGGTATCAAAACTCATGGCTAAAGTCTATGGTAAAAAATTTTTTAAAAAAACTATGGTTGAAGGCTATTGTAAGGGAATTTTCAAAGAGTCAGGAAAAAGGATAGAGTAAAAAGAGAATTTGAAGGGAAAATAATAGTTGAAGGCTAGAGTAGGAACTTTTTGACAAAATTATGACTGAAGGCTATAGTCAAGAGAATTTGAACATATTCTAGGTATAAGGGTAGAAGTTAGGGAATTGGAAGAAAAAATCATGACTGAATGCTATAGTAAGAGAATTTTTAAAAAAATATGGTTTAAGGCTATTGTTAGAGAATTTAAAGAAAATAATTGGAAGAATTTTAGGAAAAATCATGGTTAATGTCTATTGTAATGGAATTTAAAACAAAATAAATATTGAAAGTTGTTTGAGATAATTTTAAAAAATTAGAAGGCATTATAGTTAGAAATTATATGAAAAAATCAAATTGAATACTATAGTAAAGGAATTTAAAGTAAAGCATTGCTGGAAACAATAGTAGAGAATTGAAGAAAATGGTGGTTCAAAGGCTGTAGTAATTTGAAGAAATTCATGGTTATCAAAACTCATGGCTGAAGTCTATGGTAAAGAATTTTTTAAAACTATGGTTGAAAGGTAATAATAAGGGAATTTTAAAAAGAGTCAAGGAAAGCGGAGAGAATAAAGAGAATTTTAAGGAAAATAAAAGTTGAAGGCTATAGTAGTAGGGACTTTTAATAAAATTATGACTAATGGATATAGTAAGAGAATTTTAAGATATTCGGTATAAGGAAAGAGTGTGGGAATTTGAAAAAAACTAATGATTGAAAGCTATATTAAGAGAATTTTTCAAAAAATAATGGTTTAATGCTATTGTAAGAGAATTTAAAAGAAAATAAATCCTTGGGAATTTTAGGAAACCTCATTGTTTATGGCTATTGTAATGGAATTTAAAAGAAAATAAATGTTTAATGTTGTTGTGACATAATTTTAAAAAAATCAGAGCTGAAGGTATAGTTAGCAAATTATATGAAAAATCAAATGTGGGAAGACTATAGTAAAGGGAATTTGAAGTAATATAATACTTTTGGAAGCAACAAGAAAGAAATTTGAAGAAATGGTGGTTCAAGGCTATAGTAATTTTAAGAAATTCAATGTAGCAAAACTCATGGCTAAAGTCTATGGTAAAAGAATTTTAAAAATTAAGTTTGAAGGCTATTGTAAAGGGAATTTTCAAGAGTCAAGGAAAAGGATAAGTAAGAGAATTTGAAAGGAAAATAATAGTTGAAGGCTAGTAAGGACTTTTGACAAAAATTATGACTGAAGGCTATAGTCAGGAGAATTTGAACATATTGTTCTTGGTATATGGGGTAGAGTTAAGGGTGGAAGAAAAATCATGACTGATATGCTTTAGTAAAAGAATTTTCAAAAAAAATCATGGTTTAAGGCAATTGTTAGAATTTAAACAAATAATTGGAAGGAATTTTAGGAAAAATCATTGTTAAAGAAAATAAATGTTGGAAATTTTAGTGAGATAATTTTACAAAATTGTTAATGGCAAATTGAATACTATAGTAAAAGGGATTTTAAAAAATCAATGTTGAAAATGAATTGGTTCAAACATAATTTTAAAAAATTCATGGTTGCAAAAATGGCTATAGTTAGGAAATTTTTAAAAAAAACATGGTTGAAAAGGTATGTCAAATTTAAAAAGAGTCAATAAAAGCGGAGGAGAATAAGTTTGAAGGAAAATAAATAGCTAAGTAAAGGGACTTTTAATAAAGGCTGATAATGGTAAAAGAGAATTTAAGATATTCATTATGGTATAAGGATAGGAGTTTGGGAATTTGAAGAAAACTAATGATTGAGAGGCTATATTAAAGAGAATTTTTCAAAAATAATGGTTTTAATGGCTATTGTAAGAGGAATTTAAAAAAAATTTAAGGAATTTTTAGGGAAATATTGTTTATGGCTATTGTAATGGAATTTAAAAAGAAAAATAAATTTTAATGTTGAATTTGTGACAGCAATTTTCAAAATGAAATTGCAGGGTATCGTTAGCAAATTATATGAAAAATCTAAATTAGAGAGAGAGACTATAGTAAGGATGCAGGTAATAAGCATTGCCGGAGAGCGTGGTAAAGGTGGAAAAATGTGGTTCAAAGGCTATAGTAATTTAAGAAGTATGGTGGCCTCATGGCTAAAGATCTATAATTAAAAGAATTTAAAAAACAATGGTTTAAGACTAGTAAGGGAGAATTTTAAGAGGTCAAGGAAAAAAGGATAAAGTAAAGATTTTGATGGAAAATAATAGTTGAAGGCTATAGTAAAGGACTTTTTGATAAACAATATGGTAATTGCTAGAGTAAAAGAGAATTTTAAGATATTAGGTGGCATAAGGCTAGGATTAGAATTTGAAGAAAACTCTGATTGAAGAGGGCTATACTAAGAGGAATTTTTTTGAAATAATATAATAGTTTAAGGCTATTGTAAGAGAATTTAAAAAGTATTTCTGGAGGAATTTGCAACTTCAGTTAATGGCAAATGTAATGGAATTTAGGAAGATATATGTTGAAAGTCGTTGTGACATAATTTTAAGAAAATCAGAGCTGAAGGTATAGTTAGGTATATGAAAAATCAAATTGAAGAGCAATTGTAAAGGCAATTTGATGTAAAAAGCATTGCTAAACAATAGTAAAGAATTTGAAGAAAAAGGTGGTTCAAGTCTAAAACATAATTTGAAGAAATTCATGGTGAAAAAACTCATGGCTGAAGTCTATGGTAAAAAGAATTTTAAAGAAAACTATGGTATAGCTATACCTTGGAAATTTAAAAGAATGAAGGAAAAATGATAAAGTAAAGAGAATTTGAGAAGAAAAATAATAGTTTGAAGCTATAGTAATGGGTTTTGATAAAAATTATGACTAAAGCCTTTAGTAAGATAATTTGAAGATATTAGTAGCATAAGGCTAGAGTTAGGAATTTGAAAAAAATCATGTCTATAGGCTATAGTAAGAGAATTTTTCAAAAAATAATCGTTTAAGTCTTTTTGTAAAGAGAATTTAAATAAAATAATTTTGGGAATTATAAGAAAACTCATGGTTAATTGCTATTGTAATAGAATAAAAAAAAAAAAAATATTGAATGTTGTTGAGAGATAATTCAAAAAAAAAAATAGAACAGAAGATATAATTAGGAAATTATATGAAAAATCCAAATTGAAGACTATAGTAAGGAATTTGAAGCAAAAGCATTGTTGGGAAGCAATAGTAAGAGAATTTGAAGAAAAAGGTGGTTCAAGGCTATAGTAATTTGAAGAAATTCATCGAGTAAAACTCATGGCTGAAGTCTATGGTAAAGGAATTTTAAAAACTTTGGTTTGAAAGCTATAGTAGGGGAATTTTAATAGAGTCAAGGAAAAAGGATAGAGCAAAAGAGAATTTGAAGGAATATAGGCGTTGAAGGCTATAGTAAAGGGACTTTGATAAAAATTATGACTAATGGCTATAGTAAGAGAATTTTAAGATATTAGTGGCATAAGGCTAGAGTTTGAGAATTTGAAGAAAACTCATGATTGAAAGCTATAGTAAGAAAATATTTTTGAAAAATAATTTGTGTAAGGCTATTGTAAGAGAATTTATTGAAAATAATTCCTAAGGAATTTTAGTAAAACTCATGGTTGATGGCTATTGTAATGGAATTTATTGAAAATAAATGTTGAAAATTGTTGTGAGATAATTTTTCAAAAATCAGAGAACTTAGAGTTAGGAAAATATATGAAAAATCCAAATTGAAAACTATATAAAGGTAATTGAAAGTAAAAAGCATTGCTAGAAGCAATAAAAGGAGAATTTGAAGAAAATGGTGGTTCAAGGCTATAGTAGCTTGAAAAATTCATGGTACCAAAACTGATGGCTGAAGTCTATGGTAAAAAGAATTTAAAAAAAAAAAAATTTGAAGGCTATAGTAGGGGAATTTTAAAAGGGTCAAGGACAAAAAGGATAGAGTAAGAGATTTTAATGAAAAATAATAGTTGAAGGCTATAGTAAAGGACTTTTGATAAAAATATGAGTAATTGCTAGAGTAAGAGAATTTTAAGATATTCGTGGCACAAGGCTAGAGTTAGGGAATTTGAAGAAAACTCAAGATTGAAGGCTATAGTAAGAGAAATTTTTTGAAATATAATGGTTTAACGCTATTATAAGAGAATTTAAAGAAATTATTTCTGGAGGAATTTTACTGAAAACTTCGGGTTAATGGCAAATGTAATGGAATTTAAGGAAGATATATGTTGAAAGTCGTTGTGACATAATTTTAAGAAAATCAGAGCTGAAGGTATAGTTAAGAAATTATATGAAAAATCCAAATTGAAGACAATAGTAAAGGCAATTTGAAGTAAAAGCATTGCTAGAAGCAATAGTAAGAGAATTTGAAGAAAAAGGTGGTTCAAGTCTATCGTAATTTGAAGAAATTCATGGTAGTAAAACTCATGGCTGAAGTCTATGGTAAAAGTATTTTAAGAAAACTATGGTATAACGCTATACCTAGGGAATTTTAAAAGAATGAAGGAAAAATGATAGAGTAAGAGAATTTGAAGAAAAATAATAGTTGAAGGCTATAGTAATGGGTTTTGACAAAAATTATGACTAAAGCCTTTAGTAAGATAATTTGAAGATATTAGTAGCATAAGGCTAGAGTTAGGGAATTTGAAAAAAAAAAATCATGTCTATAGGCTATAGTAAGAGAATTTTTCAAAAAAAATAATCGTTTAAGTCTTTTGTAAGAGAATTTAAATAAAATAATTCCTTGGGAATTATAAGAAAACTCATGGTTAATTGCTATTGTAATAGAATATAAAAAAAAAAAAATATTGAATGTTGTTGAGAGATAATTCAAAAAAAAAAATAGAACAGAAGATATAATTAGGAAATTATATGAAAAATCCAAATTGAAGACTATAGTAAGGGAATTTGAAGTAAAAGCATTGTTGGAAGCAATAGTAAGAGAATTTGAAGAAAAAAAGGTGGTTCAAGGCTATAGTAATTTGAAGAAATTCATCGTAGTAAAACTCATGGCTGAAGTCTATGGTAAAGGAATTTTAAAAACTTTGGTTGAAAGCTATAGTAAGGGAATTTTAATAGAGTCAAGGAAAAAGGATAGAGCAAGAGAATTTGAAGGAATATAGACGTTGAAGGCTATAGTAAGGGACTTTTGATAAAAATTATGACTAATGGCTATAGTAAGAGAATTTTAAGATATTCGTGGCATAAGGCTAGAGTTTGAGAATTTGAAGAAAACTCATGATTGAAAGCTATAGTAAGAAAATATTTTGAAAAATAATTGTGTAAGGCTATTGTAAGAGAATTTATTGAAAATAATTCCTAAGGAATTTTAGTAAAACTCATGGTTGATGGCTATTGTAATGGAATTTATTGAAAATAAATGTTGAAAATTGTTGTGAGATAATTTTTCAAAAATCAGAGAACTTAGAGTTAGGAAAATATATGAAAAATCCAAATTGAAAACTATAGTAAGGTAATTGAAAGTAAAAGCATTGCTAGAAGCAATAAAAGGAGAATTTGAAGAAAATGGTGGTTCAAGGCTATAGTAACTTGAAAAAATTCATGGTACCAAAACTGATGGCTGAAGTCTATGGTAAAAGAATTTAAAAAAAACAATGGTTGAAGGCTATAGTAGGGGAATTTTAAAAGGGTCAAGGACAAAAGGATAGAGTAAGAGATTTTAATGAAAAATAATAGTTGAAGGCTATAGTAAAGGACTTTTGATAAAAAATATGAGTAATTGCTAGAGTAAGAGAATTTTAAGATATTCGTGGCACAAGGCTAGAGTTAGGGAATTTGAAGAAAACTCAAGATTGAAGGCTATAGTAAGAGAATTTTTTGAAATATAATGGTTTAACGCTATTATAAGAGAATTTAAAGAAATTATTTCTGGAGGAATTTTAATGAAAACTTCGAAGTTAATGGCAAATGTAATGGAATTTAAGGAAGATATATGTTGAAAGTCGTTGTGACATAATTTTAAGAAAATCAGAGCTGAAGGTATAGTTAAGAAATTATATGAAAAATCAAATTGAAGACAATAGTAAGGCAATTTGAAGTAAAAGCATTGCTAGAAGCAATAGTAAGAGAATTTGAAGAAAAAAAGGTGGTTCAAGTCTATCGTAATTTGAAGAAATTCATGGTAGTAAAACTCATGGCTGAAGTCTATGGTAAAAGTATTTTAAGAAAACTATGGTATAACGCTATACCTAGGGAATTTTAAAAGAATGAAGGAAAAATGATAGAGTAAGAGAATTTGAAGAAAAATAATAGTTGAAGGCTATAGTAATGGGTTTTGACAAAAATTATGACTAAAGCCTTTAGTAAGATAATTTGAAGATATTCAGTAGCATAAGGCTAGAGTTAGGGAATTTGAAAAAAAAAAAATCATGTCTATAGGCTATAGTAAGAGAATTTTCAAAAAAATAATCGTTTAAGTCTTTTTGTAAGAGAATTTAAATAAAATAATTCCTTGGGAATTATAAGAAAACTCATGGTTAATTGCTATTGTAATAGAATATAAAGAAAAAAAATATTGAATGTTGTTGAGAGATAATTCAAAAAAAAATAGAACAGAAGATATAATTAGGAAATTATATGAAAAATCCAAATTGAAGACTATAGTAAGGGAATTTGAAGTAAAAGCATTGTTGGAAGCAATAGTAAGAGAATTTGAAAAAAAAAAGGTGGTTCAAGGCTATAGTAATTTGAAGAAATTCATCGTGAAGTAAAACTCATGGCTGAAGTCTATGGTAAAGGAATTTTAAAAAAAACTTTGGTTGAAAGCTATAGTAAGGGAATTTTAATAGAGTCAAGGAAAAAGGATAGAGCAAGAGAATTTGAAGGAATATAGACGTTGAAGGCTATAGTAAGGGACTTTGATAAAAATTATGACTAATGGCTATAGTAAGAGAATTTTAAGATATTCGTGGCATAAGGCTAGAGTTTGAGAATTTGAAGAAAACTCATGATTGAAAGCTATAGTAAGAAAATATTTTGAAAAATAATTGTGTAAGGCTATTGTAAGAGAATTTATTGAAAATAATTCCTAAGGAATTTTAGTAAAACTCATGGTTGATGGCTATTGTAATGGAATTTATTGAAAATAAATGTTGAAAATTGTTGTGAGATAATTTTTCAAAAATCAGAGAACTTAGAGTTAGGAAAATATATGAAAAATCCAAATTGAAAACTATAGTAAGGTAATTGAAAGTAAAAGCATTGCTAGAAGCAATAAAAGGAGAATTTGAAGAAAATGGTGGTTCAAGGCTATAGTAACTTGAAAAAATTCATGGTACCAAAACTGATGGCTGAAGTCTATGGTAAAAGAATTTAAAAAAAACAATATTTGAAGGCTATAGTAGGGGAATTTTAAAAGGGTCAAGGACAAAAGGATAGAGTAAGAGATTTTAATGAAAAATAATAGTTGAAGGCTATAGTAAAGGACTTTTGATAAAAAATATGAGTAATTGCTAGAGTAAGAGAATTTTAAGATATTCGTGGCACAAGGCTAGAGTTAGGGAATTTGAAGAAAACTCAAGATTGAAGGCTATAGTAAGAGAAATTTTTTGAAATATAATGGTTTAACGCTATTATAAGAGAATTTAAAGAAATTATTTCTGGAGGAATTTTACGAAAACTCGAAGTTAATGGCAAATGTAATGGAATTTAAGGAAGATATATGTTGAAAGTCGTTGTGACATAATTTTAAGAAAATCAGAGCTGAAGGTATAGTTAAGAAATTATATGAAAAATCCAAATTGAAGACAATAGTAAGGCAATTTGAAGTAAAAGCATTGCTAGAAGCAATAGTAAGAGAATTTGAAGAAAAAGGTGGTTCAAGTCTATCGTAATTTGAAGAAATTCATGGTAGTAAAACTCATGGCTGAAGTCTATGGTAAAAGTATTTTAAGAAAACTATGGTATAACGCTATACCTAGGGAATTTTAAAAGAATGAAGGAAAAATGATAGAGTAAGAGAATTTGAAGAAAAATAATAGTTGAAGGCTATAGTAATGGGTTTTTGACAAAAATTATGACTAAAGCCTTTAGTAAGATAATTTGAAGATATTCGTAGCATAAGGCTAGAGTTAGGGAATTTGAAAAAAAATCATGTCTATAGGCTATAGTAAGAGAATTTTTCAAAAAAAATAATCGTTTAAGTCTTTTGTAAGAAGAGAATTTAAATAAAATAATTCCTTGGGAATTATAAGAAAACTCATGGTTAATTGCTATTGTAATAGAATATAAAGAAAAAAAATATTGAATGTTGTTGAGAGATAATTCAAAAAAAAATAGAACAGAAGATATAATTAGGAAATTATATGAAAAATCCAAATTGAAGACTATAGTAAGGGAATTTGAAGTAAAAGCATTGTTGGAAGCAATAGTAAGAGAATTTGAAGAAAAAGGTGGTTCAAGGCTATAGTAATTTGAAGAAATTCATCGTAGTAAAACTCATGGCTGAAGTCTATGGTAAAGGAATTTTAAAAAAACTTTGGTTGAAAGCTATAGTAAGGGAATTTTAATAGAGTCAAGGAAAAAGGATAGAGCAAGAGAATTTGAAGGAATATAGACGTTGAAGGCTATAGTAAGGGACTTTTGATAAAAATTATGACTAATGGCTATAGTAAGAGAATTTTAAGATATTCGTGGCATAAGGCTAGAGTTTGAGAATTTGAAGAAAACTCATGATTGAAAGCTATAGTAAGAAAATATTTTGAAAAATAATTGTGTAAGGCTATTGTAAGAGAATTTATTGAAAATAATTCCTAAGGAATTTTAGTAAAACTCATGGTTGATGGCTATTGTAATGGAATTTATTGAAAATAAATGTTGAAAATTGTTGTGAGATAATTTTTCAAAAATCAGAGAACTTAGAGTTAGGAAAATATATGAAAAATCCAAATTGAAAACTATAGTAAGGTAATTGAAAGTAAAAGCATTGCTAGAAGCAATAAAAGGAGAATTTGAAAAAAATGGTGGTTCAAGGCTATAGTAACTTGAAAAAATTCATGGTACCAAAACTGATGGCTGAAGTCTATGGTAAAAGAATTTAAAAAAAACAATGGTTGAAGGCTATAGTAGGGGAATTTTAAAAGGGTCAAGGACAAAAGGATAGAGTAAGAGATTTTAATGAAAAATAATAGTTGAAGGCTATAGTAAAGGACTTTTGATAAAAAATATGAGTAATTGCTAGAGTAAGAGAATTTTAAGATATTCGTGGCACAAGGCTAGAGTTAGGGAATTTGAAGAAAACTCAAGATTGAAGGCTATAGTAAGAGAAATTTTTGAAATATAATGGTTTAACGCTATTATAAGAGAATTTAAAGAAATTATTTCTGGAGGAATTTTACGAAAACTCGAAGTTAATGGCAAATGTAATGGAATTTAAGGAAGATATATGTTGAAAGTCGTTGTGACATAATTTTAAGAAAATCAGAGCTGAAGGTATAGTTAAGAAATTATATGAAAAATCCAAATTGAAGACAATAGTAAGGCAATTTGAAGTAAAAGCATTGCTAGAAGCAATAGTAAGAGAATTTGAAGAAAAAGGTGGTTCAAGTCTATCGTAATTTGAAGAAATTCATGGTAGTAAAACTCATGGCTGAAGTCTATGGTAAAAGTATTTTAAGAAAACTATGGTATAACGCTATACCTAGGGAATTTTAAAAGAATGAAGGAAAAATGATAGAGTAAGAGAATTTGAAGAAAAATAATAGTTGAAGGCTATAGTAATGGGTTTTTGACAAAAATTATGACTAAAGCCTTTAGTAAGATAATTTGAAGATATTCGTAGCATAAGGCTAGAGTTAGGGAATTTGAAAAAAAATCATGTCTATAGGCTATAGTAAGAGAATTTTTCAAAAAATAATCGTTTAAGTCTTTTGTAAGAGAATTTAAATAAAATAATTCCTTGGGAATTATAAGAAAACTCATGGTTAATTGCTATTGTAATAGAATATAAAGAAAAAAAATATTGAATGTTGTTGAGAGATAATTCAAAAAAAAATAGAACAGAAGATATAATTAGGAAATTATATGAAAAATCCAAATTGAAGACTATAGTAAGGGAATTTGAAGTAAAAGCATTGTTGGAAGCAATAGTAAGAGAATTTGAAGAAAAAGGTGGTTCAAGGCTATAGTAATTTGAAGAAATTCATCGTAGTAAAACTCATGGCTGAAGTCTATGGTAAAGGAATTTAAAAAAAAACTTTGGTTGAAAGCTATAGTAAGGGAATTTTAATAGAGTCAAGGAAAAAGGATAGAGCAAGAGAATTTGAAGGAATATAGACGTTGAAGGCTATAGTAAGGGACTTTTGATAAAAATTATGACTAATGGCTATAGTAAGAGAATTTTAAGATATTCGTGGCATAAGGCTAGAGTTTGAGAATTTGAAGAAAACTCATGATTGAAAGCTATAGTAAGAAAAAATATTTGAAAAAAAATAATTGTGTAAGGCTATTGTAAGAGAATTTATTGAAAATAATTCCTAAGGAATTTTAGTAAAACTCATGGTTGATGGCTATTGTAATGGAATTTATTGAAAATAAATGTTGAAAATTGTTGTGAGATAATTTTTCAAAAAAATCAGAGAACTTAGAGTTAGGAAAATATATGAAAAATCCAAATTGAAAACTATAGTAAGGTAATTGAAAGTAAAAGCATTGCTAGAAGCAATAAAAGGAGAATTTGAAGAAAATGGTGGTTCAAGGCTATAGTAACTTGAAAAAATTCATGGTACCAAAACTGATGGCTGAAGTCTATGGTAAAAGAATTTAAAAAAAACAATGGTTGAAGGCTATAGTAGGGGAATTTTAAAAGGGTCAAGGACAAAAGGATAGAGTAAGAGATTTTAATGAAAAATAATAGTTGAAGGCTATAGTAAAGGACTTTTGATAAAAAATATGAGTAATTGCTAGAGTAAGAGAATTTTAAGATATTCGTGGCACAAGGCTAGAGTTAGGGAATTTGAAGAAAACTCAAGATTGAAGGCTATAGTAAGAGAAATTTTTGAAATATAATGGTTTAACGCTATTATAAGAGAATTTAAAGAAATTATTTCTGGAGGAATTTTCTGAAAACTCGAAGTTAATGGCAAATGTAATGGAATTTAAGGAAGATATATGTTGAAAGTCGTTGTGACATAATTTTTAAGAAAATCAGAGCTGAAGGTATAGTTAAGAAATTATATGAAAAATCCAAATTGAAGACAATAGTAAGGCAATTTGAAGTAAAAGCATTGCTAGAAGCAATAGTAAGAGAATTTGAAGAAAAAAGGTGGTTCAAGTCTATAAGTAATTTGAAGAAATTCATGGTAGTAAAACTCATGGCTGAAGTCTATGGTAAAAGTATTTTAAGAAAACTATGGTATAACGCTATACCTAGGGAATTTTAAAAGAATGAAGGAAAAATGATAGAGTAAGAGAATTTGAAGAAAAATAATAGTTGAAGGCTATAGTAATGGGTTTTGACAAAAATTATGACTAAAGCCTTTAGTAAGATAATTTGAAGATATTAAGTAGCATAAGGCTAGAGTTAGGGAATTTGAAAAAAAAATCATGTCTATAGGCTATAGTAAGAGAAATTTTTCAAAAAATAATCGTTTAAGTCTTTTGTAAGAGAATTTAAATAAAATAATTCCTTGGGAATTATAAGAAAACTCATGGTTAATTGCTATTGTAATAGAATATAAAGAAAAAAAATATTGAATGTTGTTGAGAGATAATTCAAAAAAAAATAGAACAGAAGATATAATTAGGAAATTATATGAAAAATCCAAATTGAAGACTATAGTAAGGGAATTTGAAGTAAAAGCATTGTTGGAAGCAATAGT
Organism: Aristolochia fimbriata; assembly: GCA_019845555.1. NCBI lineage: Eukaryota > Viridiplantae > Streptophyta > Magnoliopsida > Piperales > Aristolochiaceae > Aristolochia > Aristolochia fimbriata. The sequence continues at coordinate 26,650 of JAINDJ010000062.1, forward strand.
AAGAGAATTTGAAGAAAAAGGTGGTTCAAGGCTATAGTAATTTGAAGAAATTCATCGTAGTAAAACTCATGGCTGAAGTCTATGGTAAAGGAATTTTAAAAAAACTTTGGTTGAAAGCTATAGTAAGGGAATTTTAATAGAGTCAAGGAAAAAAGGATAGAGCAAGAGAATTTGAAGGAATATAGACGTTGAAGGCTATAGTAAGGGACTTTGATAAAAAATTATGACTAATGGCTATAGTAAGAGAATTTTAAGATATTCGTGGCATAAGGCTAGAGTTTGAGAATTTGAAGAAAACTCATGATTGAAAGCTATAGTAAGAAAAATATTTTGAAAAAAATAATTGTGTAAGGCTATTGTAAGAGAATTTATTGAAAATAATTCCTAAGGAATTTTAGTAAAACTCATGGTTGATGGCTATTGTAATGGAATTTATTGAAAATAAATGTTGAAAATTGTTGTGAGATAATTTTAAAAAAAATCAGAGAACTTAGAGTTAGGAAAATATATGAAAAATCCAAATTGAAAACTATAGTAAGGTAATTGAAAGTAAAAGCATTGCTAGAAGCAATAAAAGGAGAATTTGAAGAAAATGGTGGTTCAAGGCTATAGTAACTTGAAAAAATTCATGGTACCAAAACTGATGGCTGAAGTCTATGGTAAAAGAATTTAAAAAAAACAATATTTGAAGGCTATAGTAGGGGAATTTTAAAAGGGTCAAGGACAAAAGGATAGAGTAAGAGATTTTAATGAAAAATAATAGTTGAAGGCTATAGTAAAGGACTTTTGATAAAAAATATGAGTAATTGCTAGAGTAAGAGAATTTTAAGATATTCGTGGCACAAGGCTAGAGTTAGGGAATTTGAAGAAAACTCAAGATTGAAGGCTATAGTAAGAGAAATTTTTGAAATATAATGGTTTAACGCTATTATAAGAGAATTTAAAGAAATTATTTCTGGAGGAATTTTTACTTAAAAACTCGAAGTTAATGGCAAATGTAATGGAATTTAAGGAAGATATATGTTGAAAGTCGTTGTGACATAATTTTAAGAAAATCAGAGCTGAAGGTATAGTTAAGAAATTATATGAAAAATCCAAATTGAAGACAATAGTAAGGCAATTTGAAGTAAAAGCATTGCTAGAAGCAATAGTAAGAGAATTTGAAGAAAAAGGTGGTTCAAGTCTATCGTAATTTGAAGAAATTCATGGTAGTAAAACTCATGGCTGAAGTCTATGGTAAAAGTATTTTAAGAAAACTATGGTATAACGCTATACCTAGGGAATTTTAAAAGAATGAAGGAAAAATGATAGAGTAAGAGAATTTGAAGAAAAATAATAGTTGAAGGCTATAGTAATGGGTTTTTGACAAAAATTATGACTAAAGCCTTTAGTAAGATAATTTGAAGATATTCGTAGCATAAGGCTAGAGTTAGGGAATTTGAAAAAAAATCATGTCTATAGGCTATAGTAAGAGAATTTTTCAAAAAATAATCGTTTAAGTCTTTTGTAAGAGAATTTAAATAAAATAATTCCTTGGGAATTATAAGAAAACTCATGGTTAATTGCTATTGTAATAGAATATAAAGAAAAAAAATATTGAATGTTGTTGAGAGATAATTCAAAAAAAAATAGAACAGAAGATATAATTAGGAAATTATATGAAAAATCCAAATTGAAGACTATAGTAAGGGAATTTGAAGTAAAAGCATTGTTGGAAGCAATAGTAAGAGAATTTGAAGAAAAAGGTGGTTCAAGGCTATAGTAATTTGAAGAAATTCATCGTAGTAAAACTCATGGCTGAAGTCTATGGTAAAGGAATTTTAAAAAAACTTTGGTTGAAAGCTATAGTAAGGGAATTTTAATAGAGTCAAGGAAAAAGGATAGAGCAAGAGAATTTGAAGGAATATAGACGTTGAAGGCTATAGTAAGGGACTTTTGATAAAAATTATGACTAATGGCTATAGTAAGAGAATTTTAAGATATTCGTGGCATAAGGCTAGAGTTTGAGAATTTGAAGAAAACTCATGATTGAAAGCTATAGTAAGAAAAATATTTTGAAAAATAATTGTGTAAGGCTATTGTAAGAGAATTTATTGAAAATAATTCCTAAGGAATTTTAGTAAAACTCATGGTTGATGGCTATTGTAATGGAATTTATTGAAAATAAATGTTGAAAATTGTTGTGAGATAATTTAAAAAAAAATCAGAGAACTTAGAGTTAGGAAAAATATATGAAAAATCAAATTGAAAACTATAGTAAGGTAATTGAAAGTAAAAGCATTGCTAGAAGCAATAAAAGGAGAATTGAAGAAGAAAATGGTGGTTCAAGGCTATAGTAACTTGAAAAAATTCATGGTACCAAAACTGATGGCTGAAGTCTATGGTAAAAGAATTTAAAAAAAACAATATTTGAAGGCTATAGTAGGGGAATTTTAAAAGGGTCAAGGACAAAAGGATAGAGTAAGAGATTTTAATGAAAAATAATAGTTGAAGGCTATAGTAAAGGACTTTTGATAAAAAATATGAGTAATTGCTAGAGTAAGAGAATTTTAAGATATTCGTGGCACAAGGCTAGAGTTAGGGAATTTGAAGAAAACTCAAGATTGAAGGCTATAGTAAGAGAAATTTTTGAAATATAATGGTTTAACGCTATTATAAGAGAATTTAAAGAAATTATTTCTGGAGGAATTTTACGAAAACTCGAAGTTAATGGCAAATGTAATGGAATTTAAGGAAGATATATGTTGAAAGTCGTTGTGACATAATTTTAAGAAAATCAGAGCTGAAGGTATAGTTAAGAAATTATATGAAAAATCCAAATTGAAGACAATAGTAAGGCAATTTGAAGTAAAAGCATTGCTAGAAGCAATAGTAAGAGAATTTGAAGAAAAAAGGTGGTTCAAGTCTATAGTAATTTGAAGAAATTCATGGTAGTAAAACTCATGGCTGAAGTCTATGGTAAAAGTATTTTAAGAAAACTATGGTATAACGCTATACCTAGGGAATTTTAAAAGAATGAAGGAAAAATGATAGAGTAAGAGAATTTGAAAAAAATAATAGTTGAAGGCTATAGTAATGGGTTTTTTTGACAAAAATTATGACTAAAGCCTTTAGTAAGATAATTTGAAGATATTAAGTAGCATAAGGCTAGAGTTAGGGAATTTGAAAAAAAATCATGTCTATAGGCTATAGTAAGAGAATTTTTCAAAAAATAATCGTTTAAGTCTTTTTTGTAAGAGAATTTAAATAAAATAATTCCTTGGGAATTATAAGAAAACTCATGGTTAATTGCTATTGTAATAGAATATAAAAAAAAAAAAAAATATTGAATGTTGTTGAGAGATAATTCAAAAAAAAATAGAACAGAAGATATAATTAGGAAATTATATGAAAAATCCAAATTGAAGACTATAGTAAGGGAATTTGAAGTAAAAGCATTGTTGGAAGCAATAGTAAGAGAATTTGAAGAAAAAGGTGGTTCAAGGCTATAGTAATTTGAAGAAATTCATCGTAGTAAAACTCATGGCTGAAGTCTATGGTAAAGGAATTTTAAAAAAACTTTGGTTGAAAGCTATAGTAAGGGAATTTTAATAGAGTCAAGGAAAAAGGATAGAGCAAGAGAATTTGAAGGAATATAGACGTTGAAGGCTATAGTAAGGGACTTTTGATAAAAATTATGACTAATGGCTATAGTAAGAGAATTTTAAGATATTCGTGGCATAAGGCTAGAGTTTGAGAATTTGAAGAAAACTCATGATTGAAAGCTATAGTAAGAAAATATTTTGAAAAATAATTGTGTAAGGCTATTGTAAGAGAATTTATTGAAAATAATTCCTAAGGAATTTTAGTAAAACTCATGGTTGATGGCTATTGTAATGGAATTTATTGAAAATAAATGTTGAAAATTGTTGTGAGATAATTCAAAAAAAATCAGAGAACTTAGAGTTAGGAAAATATATGAAAAATCAAATTGAAAACTATAGTAAGGTAATTGAAAGTAAAAGCATTGCTAGAAGCAATAAAAGGAGAATTTGAAGAAGAAAATGGTGGTTCAAGGCTATAGTAATCCTTGAAAAAAAAATTCATGGTACCAAAACTGATGGCTGAAGTCTATGGTAAAAGAATTTAAAAAAAACAATATTTGAAGGCTATAGTAGGGGAATTTTAAAAGGGTCAAGGACAAAAGGATAGAGTAAGAGATTTTAATGAAAAATAATAGTTGAAGGCTATAGTAAAGGACTTTTGATAAAAAATATGAGTAATTGCTAGAGTAAGAGAATTTTAAGATATTCGTGGCACAAGGCTAGAGTTAGGGAATTTGAAGAAAACTCAAGATTGAAGGCTATAGTAAGAGAAATTTTTGAAATATAATGGTTTAACGCTATTATAAGAGAATTTAAAGAAATTATTTCTGGAGGAATTTTACGAAAACTCGAAGTTAATGGCAAATGTAATGGAATTTAAGGAAGATATATGTTGAAAGTCGTTGTGACATAATTTTAAGAAAATCAGAGCTGAAGGTATAGTTAAGAAATTATATGAAAAATCCAAATTGAAGACAATAGTAAGGCAATTTGAAGTAAAAGCATTGCTAGAAGCAATAGTAAGAGAATTTGAAGAAAAAGGTGGTTCAAGTCTATCGTAATTTGAAGAAATTCATGGTAGTAAAACTCATGGCTGAAGTCTATGGTAAAAGTATTTTAAGAAAACTATGGTATAACGCTATACCTAGGGAATTTTAAAAGAATGAAGGAAAAATGATAGAGTAAGAGAATTTGAAAAAAAATAATAGTTGAAGGCTATAGTAATGGGTTTTGACAAAAATTATGACTAAAGCCTTTAGTAAGATAATTTGAAGATATTAAGTAGCATAAGGCTAGAGTTAGGGAATTTGAAAAAAAAAAATCATGTCTATAGGCTATAGTAAAGAATTTTTTTCAAAAAATAATCGTTTAAGTCTTTTGTAAGAGAATTTAAATAAAATAATTCCTTGGGAATTATAAGAAAACTCATGGTTAATTGCTATTGTAATAGAATATAAAAAAAAAAAATATTGAATGTTGTTGAGAGATAATTCAAAAAAAAAAATAGAACAGAAGATATAATTAGGAAATTATATGAAAAATCCAAATTGAAGACTATAGTAAGGGAATTTGAAGTAAAAGCATTGTTGGAAGCAATAGTAAGAGAATTTGAAGAAAAAAGGTGGTTCAAGGCTATAGTAATTTGAAGAAATTCATCGTGTAGTAAAACTCATGGCTGAAGTCTATGGTAAAGGAATTTTAAAAAACTTTGGTTGAAAAAGCTATAGTAAGGGAATTTTAATAGAGTCAAGGAAAAAGGATAGAGCAAGAGAATTTGAAGGAATATAGACGTTGAAGGCTATAGTAAGGGACTTTGATAAAAAATTATGACTAATGGCTATAGTAAGAGAATTTTAAGATATTCGTGGCATAAGGCTAGAGTTTGAGAATTTGAAGAAAACTCATGATTGAAAGCTATAGTAAGAAAATATTTTTGAAAAATAATTGTGTAAGGCTATTGTAAGAGAATTTATTGAAAATAATTCCTAAGGAATTTTAGTAAAACTCATGGTTGATGGCTATTGTAATGGAATTTATTGAAAATAAATGTTGAAAATTGTTGTGAGATAATTTTTCAAAAATCAGAGAACTTAGAGTTAGGAAAATATATGAAAAATCAAATTGAAAACTATAGTAAGGTAATTGAAAGTAAAAGCATTGCTAGAAGCAATAAAAGGAGAAATTTGAAGAAAATGGTGGTTCAAGGCTATAGTAACTTGAAAAAAAATTCATGGTACCAAAACTGATGGCTGAAGTCTATGGTAAAAAGAATTAAAAAAAAAAAACAATGGTTGAAGGCTATAGTAGGGGAATTTTAAAAGGGTCAAGGACAAAAGGATAGAGTAAGAGATTTTAATGAAAAATAATAGTTGAAGGCTATAGTAAAGGACTTTTGATAAAAATTATGAGTAATTGCTAGAGTAAGAGAATTTTAAGATATTCGTGGCACAAGGCTAGAGTTAGGGAATTTGAAGAAAACTCAAGATTGAAGGCTATAGTAAGAGAAATTTTTGAAATATAATGGTTTAACGCTATTATAAGAGAATTTAAAGAAATTATTTCTGGAGGAATTTTACGAAAAACTCGAAGTTAATGGCAAATGTAATGGAATTTAAGGAAGATATATGTTGAAAGTCGTTGTGACATAATTTTAAGAAAATCAGAGCTGAAGGTATAGTTAAGAAATTATATGAAAAATCCAAATTGAAGACAATAGTAAGGCAATTTGAAGTAAAAGCATTGCTAGAAGCAATAGTAAGAGAATTTGAAGAAAAAAGGTGGTTCAAGTCTATAGTAAATTTGAAGAAATTCATGGTAGTAAAACTCATGGCTGAAGTCTATGGTAAAAGTATTTTAAGAAAACTATGGTATAACGCTATACCTAGGGAATTTTAAAAGAATGAAGGAAAAATGATAGAGTAAAGAGAATTTGAAGAAAAAAATAATAGTTGAAGGCTATAGTAATGGGTTTTTGACAAAAATTATGACTAAAGCCTTTAGTAAGATAATTTGAAGATATTCGTAGCATAAGGCTAGAGTTAGGGAATTTGAAAAAAAATCATGTCTATAGGCTATAGTAAGAGAATTTTTCAAAAAATAATCGTTTAAGTCTTTTGTAAGAGAATTTAAATAAAATAATTCCTTGGGAATTATAAGAAAACTCATGGTTAATTGCTATTGTAATAGAATAAAAAGAAAATAAATATTGAATGTTGTTGAGAGATAATTCAAAAAAAAATAGAACAGAAGATATAATTAGGAAATTATATGAAAAATCCAAATTGAAGACTATAGTAAGGGAATTTGAAGTAAAAGCATTGTTGGAAGCAATAGTAAGAGAATTTGAAGAAAAAGGTGGTTCAAGGCTATAGTAATTTGAAGAAATTCATCGTAGTAAAAAACTCATGGCTGAAGTCTATGGTAAAGGAATTTAAAAAAACTTTGGTTGAAAGCTATAGTAAGGGAATTTTAATAGAGTCAAGGAAAAAGGATAGAGCAAGAGAATTTGAAGGAATATAGACGTTGAAGGCTATAGTAAGGGACTTTGATAAAAATTATGACTAATGGCTATAGTAAGAGAATTTTAAGATATTCGTGGCATAAGGCTAGAGTTTGAGAATTTGAAGAAAACTCATGATTGAAAGCTATAGTAAGAAAATATTTTTGAAAAATAATTGTGTAAGGCTATTGTAAGAGAATTTATTGAAAATAATTCCTAAGGAATTTTAGTAAAACTCATGGTTGATGGCTATTGTAATGGAATTTATTGAAAATAAATGTTGAAAATTGTTGTGAGATAATTTTTCAAAAATCAGAGAACTTAGAGTTAGGAAAATATATGAAAAATCAAATTGAAAACTATAGTAAGGTAATTGAAAGTAAAAGCATTGCTAGAAGCAATAAAAGGAGAATTTGAAGAAAATGGTGGTTCAAGGCTATAGTAACTTGAAAAAAATTCATGGTACCAAAACTGATGGCTGAAGTCTATGGTAAAAGAATTTAAAAAAAAAACAATGGTTGAAGGCTATAGTAGGGGAATTTTAAAAGGGTCAAGGACAAAAGGATAGAGTAAGAGATTTTAATGAAAAATAATAGTTGAAGGCTATAGTAAAGGACTTTTGATAAAAAAATATGAGTAATTGCTAGAGTAAGAGAATTTTAAGATATTCGTGGCACAAGGCTAGAGTTAGGGAATTTGAAGAAAACTCAAGATTGAAGGCTATAGTAAGAGAATTTTTTTGAAATATAATGGTTTAACGCTATTATAAGAGAATTTAAAGAAATTATTTCTGGAGGAATTTTAAAAAAACTTCGAAGTTAATGGCAAATGTAATGGAATTTAAGGAAGATATATGTTGAAAGTCGTTGTGACATAATTTTAAGAAAATCAGAGCTGAAGGTATAGTTAAGAAATTATATGAAAAATCCAAATTGAAGACAATAGTAAGGCAATTTGAAGTAAAAGCATTGCTAGAAGCAATAGTAAGAGAATTTGAAGAAAAAGGTGGTTCAAGTCTATATTAATTTGAAGAAATTCATGGTAGTAAAACTCATGGCTGAAGTCTATGGTAAAAAAGTATTTTAAGAAAACTATGGTATAACGCTATACCTAGGGAATTTTAAAAGAATGAAGGAAAAATGATAGAGTAAGAGAATTTGAAGAAAAATAATAGTTGAAGGCTATAGTAATGGGTTTTTGACAAAAATTATGACTAAAGCCTTTAGTAAGATAATTTGAAGATATTCGTAGCATAAGGCTAGAGTTAGGGAATTTGAAAAAAAATCATGTCTATAGGCTATAGTAAGAGAATTTTTCAAAAAATAATCGTTTAAGTCTTTTGTAAGAGAATTTAAATAAAATAATTCCTTGGGAATTATAAGAAAACTCATGGTTAATTGCTATTGTAATAGAATATAAAGAAAAAAAATATTGAATGTTGTTGAGAGATAATTCAAAAAAAAATAGAACAGAAGATATAATTAGGAAATTATATGAAAAATCCAAATTGAAGACTATAGTAAGGGAATTTGAAGTAAAAGCATTGTTGGAAGCAATAGTAAGAGAATTTGAAAAAAAGGTGGTTCAAGGCTATAGTAATTTGAAGAAATTCATCGTGTAGTAAAACTCATGGCTGAAGTCTATGGTAAAGGAATTTTAAAAAACTTTGGTTGAAAGCTATAGTAAGGGAATTTTAATAGAGTCAAGGAAAAAGGATAGAGCAAGAGAATTTGAAGGAATATAGACGTTGAAGGCTATAGTAAGGGACTTTGATAAAAATTATGACTAATGGCTATAGTAAGAGAATTTTAAGATATTCGTGGCATAAGGCTAGAGTTTGAGAATTTGAAGAAAACTCATGATTGAAAGCTATAGTAAGAAAATATTTTGAAAAATAATTGTGTAAGGCTATTGTAAGAGAATTTATTGAAAATAATTCCTAAGGAATTTTAGTAAAACTCATGGTTGATGGCTATTGTAATGGAATTTATTGAAAATAAATGTTGAAAATTGTTGTGAGATAATTTTTCAAAAATCAGAGAACTTAGAGTTAGGAAAATATATGAAAAATCCAAATTGAAAACTATAGTAAGGTAATTGAAAGTAAAAGCATTGCTAGAAGCAATAAAAGGAGAATTTGAAGAAAATGGTGGTTCAAGGCTATAGTAACTTGAAAAAATTCATGGTACCAAAACTGATGGCTGAAGTCTATGGTAAAAGAATTTAAAAAAAACAATATTTGAAGGCTATAGTAGGGGAATTTTAAAAGGGTCAAGGACAAAAGGATAGAGTAAGAGATTTTAATGAAAAATAATAGTTGAAGGCTATAGTAAAGGACTTTTGATAAAAAATATGAGTAATTGCTAGAGTAAGAGAATTTTAAGATATTCGTGGCACAAGGCTAGAGTTAGGGAATTTGAAGAAAACTCAAGATTGAAGGCTATAGTAAGAGAAATTTTTTGAAATATAATGGTTTAACGCTATTATAAGAGAATTTAAAGAAATTATTTCTGGAGGAATTTTCTGAAAACTTCGAAGTTAATGGCAAATGTAATGGAATTTAAGGAAGATATATGTTGAAAGTCGTTGTGACATAATTTTAAGAAAATCAGAGCTGAAGGTATAGTTAAGAAATTATATGAAAAATCCAAATTGAAGACAATAGTAAGGCAATTTGAAGTAAAAGCATTGCGAAGAAGCAATAGTAAGAGAATTTGAAGAAAAAAGGTGGTTCAAGTCTATAGTAATTTGAAGAAATTCATGGTAGTAAAACTCATGGCTGAAGTCTATGGTAAAAAGTATTTTAAGAAAACTATGGTATAACGCTATACCTAGGGAATTTTAAAAGAATGAAGGAAAAATGATAGAGTAAGAGAATTTGAAGAAAAATAATAGTTGAAGGCTATAGTAATGGGTTTTGACAAAAATTATGACTAAAAGCCTTTAGTAAGATAATTTGAAGATATTAAGTAGCATAAGGCTAGAGTTAGGGAATTTGAAAAAAAATCATGTCTATAGGCTATAGTAAGAGAATTTTTCAAAAAATAATCGTTTAAGTCTTTTGTAAGAGAATTTAAATAAAATAATTCCTTGGGAATTATAAGAAAACTCATGGTTAATTGCTATTGTAATAGAATATAAAAAAAAAAAATATTGAATGTTGTTGAGAGATAATCAAAAAAAAAAAATAGAACAGAAGATATAATTAGGAAATTATATGAAAAATCCAAATTGAAGACTATAGTAAGGGAATTTGAAGTAAAAGCATTGTTGGAAGCAATAGTAAGAGAATTTGAAGAAAAAGGTGGTTCAAGGCTATAGTAATTTGAAGAAATTCATCGTAGTAAAACTCATGGCTGAAGTCTATGGTAAAGGAATTTTAAAAAAACTTTGGTTGAAAGCTATAGTAAGGGAATTTTAATAGAGTCAAGGAAAAAGGATAGAGCAAGAGAATTTGAAGGAATATAGTCGTTGAAGGCTATAGTAAGGGACTTTTGATAAAAATTATGACTAATGGCTATAGTAAGAGAATTTTAAGATATTCGTGGCATAAGGCTAGAGTTTGAGAATTTGAAGAAAACTCATGATTGAAAGCTATAGTAAGAAAATATTTTGAAAAATAATTGTGTAAGGCTATTGTAAGAGAATTTATTGAAAATAATTCCTAAGGAATTTTAGTAAAACTCATGTTGATGGCTATTGTAATGGAATTTATTGAAAATAAATGTTGAAAATTGTTGTGAGATAATTTTTCAAAAATCAGAGAACTTAGAGTTAGGAAAATATATGAAAAATCCAAATTGAAAACTATAGTAAGGTAATTGAAAGTAAAAGCATTGCTAGAAGCAATAAAAGGAGAATTTGAAGAAAATGGTGGTTCAAGGCTATAGTAACTTGAAAAAATTCATGGTACCAAAACTGATGGCTGAAGTCTATGGTAAAAGAATTAAAAAAAAACAATGGTTGAAGGCTATAGTAGGGGAATTTTAAAAGGGTCAAGGACAAAAGGATAGAGTAAGAGATTTTAATGAAAAATAATAGTTGAAGGCTATAGTAAAGGACTTTTGATAAAAAATATGAGTAATTGCTAGAGTAAGAGAATTTTAAGATATTCGTGGCACAAGGCTAGAGTTAGGGAATTTGAAGAAAACTCAAGATTGAAGGCTATAGTAAGAGAAATTTTTGAAATATAATGGTTTAACGCTATTATAAGAGAATTTAAAGAAATTATTTCTGGAGGAATTTTATGAAAACTCGAAGTTAATGGCAAATGTAATGGAATTTAAGGAAGATATATGTTGAAAGTCGTTGTGACATAATTTTAAGAAAATCAGAGCTGAAGGTATAGTTAAGAAATTATATGAAAAATCCAAATTGAAGACAATAGTAAGGCAATTTGAAGTAAAAAGCATTGCTAGAAGCAATAGTAAGAGAATTTGAGAAAAAAAAGGTGGTTCAAGTCTATCGTAATTTGAAGAAATTCATGGTAGTAAAACTCATGGCTGAAGTCTATGGTAAAAGTATTTTAAGAAAACTATGGTATAACGCTATACCTAGGGAATTTTAAAAGAATGAAGGAAAAATGATAGAGTAAGAGAATTTGAAGAAAAATAATAGTTGAAGGCTATAGTAATGGGTTTTGACAAAAATTATGACTAAAGCCTTTAGTAAGATAATTTGAAGATATTAGTAGCATAAGGCTAGAGTTAGGGAATTTGAAAAAAAAATCATGTCTATAGGCTATAGTAAGAGAATTTTCAAAAAAATAATCGTTTAAGTCTTTTGTAAGAGAATTTAAATAAAATAATTCCTTGGGAATTATAAGAAAACTCATGGTTAATTGCTATTGTAATAGAATATAAAAAAAAAAAAAATATTGAATGTTGTTGAGAGATAATTCAAAAAAAAAAAATAGAACAGAAGATATAATTAGGAAATTATATGAAAAATCCAAATTGAAGACTATAGTAAGGGAATTTGAAGTAAAAGCATTGTTGGAAGCAATAGTAAGAGAATTTGAAGAAAAAAAGGTGGTTCAAGGCTATAGTAATTTGAAGAAATTCATCGTAGTAAAACTCATGGCTGAAGTCTATGGTAAAGGAATTTTAAAAAAACTTTGGTTGAAAGCTATAGTAAGGGAATTTTAATAGAGTCAAGGAAAAAGGATAGAGCAAGAGAATTTGAAGGAATATAGACGTTGAAGGCTATAGTAAGGGACTTTTGATAAAAATTATGACTAATGGCTATAGTAAGAGAATTTTAAGATATTCGTGGCATAAGGCTAGAGTTTGAGAATTTGAAGAAAACTCATGATTGAAAGCTATAGTAAGAAAATATTTTGAAAAATAATTGTGTAAGGCTATTGTAAGAGAATTTATTGAAAATAATTCCTAAGGAATTTTAGTAAAACTCATGGTTGATGGCTATTGTAATGGAATTTATTGAAAATAAATGTTGAAAATTGTTGTGAGATAATTTTTCAAAAATCAGAGAACTTAGAGTTAGGAAAATATATGAAAAATCCAAATTGAAAACTATAGTAAGGTAATTGAAAGTAAAAGCATTGCTAGAAGCAATAAAAGGAGAATTTGAAGAAAATGGTGGTTCAAGGCTATAGTAACTTGAAAAAATTCATGGTACCAAAACTGATGGCTGAAGTCTATGGTAAAAGAAATTAAAAAAAAAACAATATTTGAAGGCTATAGTAGGGGAATTTTAAAAGGGTCAAGGACAAAAGGATAGAGTAAGAGATTTTAATGAAAAATAATAGTTGAAGGCTATAGTAAAGGACTTTTGATAAAAAATATGAGTAATTGCTAGAGTAAGAGAATTTTAAGATATTCGTGGCACAAGGCTAGAGTTAGGGAATTTGAAGAAAACTCAAGATTGAAGGCTATAGTAAGAGAAATTTTTGAAATATAATGGTTTAACGCTATTATAAGAGAATTTAAAGAAATTATTTCTGGAGGAATTTTACGAAAACTCGAAGTTAATGGCAAATGTAATGGAATTTAAGGAAGATATATGTTGAAAGTCGTTGTGACATAATTTTAAGAAAATCAGAGCTGAAGGTATAGTTAAGAAATTATATGAAAAATCCAAATTGAAGACAATAGTAAGGCAATTTGAAGTAAAAGCATTGCTAGAAGCAATAGTAAGAGAATTTGAAGAAAAAAGGTGGTTCAAGTCTATAGTAATTTGAAGAAATTCATGGTAGTAAAACTCATGGCTGAAGTCTATGGTAAAAGTATTTTAAGAAAACTATGGTATAACGCTATACCTAGGGAATTTTAAAAGAATGAAGGAAAAATGATAGAGTAAGAGAATTTGAAGAAAAATAATAGTTGAAGGCTATAGTAATGGGTTTTTGACAAAAATTATGACTAAAGCCTTTAGTAAGATAATTTGAAGATATAAGTAGCATAAGGCTAGAGTTAGGGAATTTGAAAAAAAAAAAATCATGTCTATAGGCTATAGTAAGAGAATTTTTCAAAAAATAATCGTTTAAGTCTTTTGTAAGAGAATTTAAATAAAATAATTCCTTGGGAATTATAAGAAAACTCATGGTTAATTGCTATTGTAATAGAAATAAAAAAAAAAAAATATTGAATGTTGTTGAGAGATAATTCAAAAAAAAAAAAAAATAGAACAGAAGATATAATTAGGAAATTATATGAAAAATCCAAATTGAAGACTATAGTAAGGGAATTTGAAGTAAAAAGCATTGTTGGAAGCAATAGTAAGAGAATTTGAAGAAAAAAAGGTGGTTCAAGGCTATAGTAATTTGAAGAAATTCATCGTAGTAAAACTCATGGCTGAAGTCTATGGTAAAGGAATTTTAAAAAACTTTGGTTGAAAGCTATAGTAAGGGAATTTTAATAGAGTCAAGGAAAAAGGATAGAGCAAGAGAATTTGAAGGAATATAGACGTTGAAGGCTATAGTAAGGGACTTTGATAAAAAAAAATTATGACTAATGGCTATAGTAAGAGAATTTTAAGATATTCGTGGCATAAGGCTAGAGTTTGAGAATTTGAAGAAAACTCATGATTGAAAGCTATAGTAAGAAAAAATATTTTGAAAAATAATTGTGTAAGGCTATTGTAAGAGAATTTATTGAAAATAATTCCTAAGGAATTTTAGTAAAACTCATGGTTGATGGCTATTGTAATGGAATTTATTGAAAATAAATGTTGAAAATTGTTGTGAGATAATTTTTCAAAAATCAGAGAACTTAGAGTTAGGAAAATATATGAAAAATCCAAATTGAAAACTATAGTAAGGTAATTGAAAGTAAAAGCATTGCTAGAAGCAATAAAAGGAGAATTTGAAGAAAATGGTGGTTCAAGGCTATAGTAACTTGAAAAAATTCATGGTACCAAAACTGATGGCTGAAGTCTATGGTAAAAGAATTTAAAAAAAAAACAATGGTTGAAGGCTATAGTAGGGGAATTTTAAAAGGGTCAAGGACAAAAGGATAGAGTAAGAGATTTTAATGAAAAAAAATAATAGTTGAAGGCTATAGTAAAGGACTTTTGATAAAAAAATATGAGTAATTGCTAGAGTAAGAGAATTTTAAGATATTCGTGGCACAAGGCTAGAGTTAGGGAATTTGAAGAAAACTCAAGATTGAAGGCTATAGTAAGAGAAATTTTTGAAATATAATGGTTTAACGCTATTATTATAAGAGAATTTAAAGAAATTATTTCTGGAGGAATTTTTCTGAAAAACTCGAAGTTAATGGCAAATGTAATGGAATTTAAGGAAGATATATGTTGAAAGTCGTTGTGACATAATTTTAAGAAAATCAGAGCTGAAGGTATAGTTAAGAAATTATATGAAAAATCCAAATTGAAGACAATAGTAAGGCAATTTGAAGTAAAAGCATTGCTAGAAGCAATAGTAAGAGAATTTGAAGAAAAAAGGTGGTTCAAGTCTATAGTAATTTGAAGAAATTCATGGTAGTAAAACTCATGGCTGAAGTCTATGGTAAAAGTATTTTAAGAAAACTATGGTATAACGCTATACCTAGGGAATTTTAAAAAAGAATGAAGGAAAAATGATAGAGTAAGAGAATTTGAAGAAAAATAATAGTTGAAGGCTATAGTAATGGGTTTTGACAAAAATTATGACTAAAGCCTTTAGTAAGATAATTTGAAGATATTAAGTAGCATAAGGCTAGAGTTAGGGAATTTGAAAAAAAATCATGTCTATAGGCTATAGTAAGAGAATTTTTCAAAAAAAATCGTTTAAGTCTTTTGTAAGAGAATTTAAATAAAATAATTCCTTGGGAATTATAAGAAAACTCATGGTTAATTGCTATTGTAATAGAATATAAAGAAAAAAAATATTGAATGTTGTTGAGAGATAATTCAAAAAAAAATAGAACAGAAGATATAATTAGGAAATTATATGAAAAATCCAAATTGAAGACTATAGTAAGGGAATTTGAAGTAAAAGCATTGTTGGAAGCAATAGTAAGAGAATTTGAAGAAAAAGGTGGTTCAAGGCTATAGTAATTTGAAGAAATTCATCGTAGTAAAACTCATGGCTGAAGTCTATGGTAAAGGAATTTTAAAAAAACTTTGGTTGAAAGCTATAGTAAGGGAATTTTAATAGAGTCAAGGAAAAAGGATAGAGCAAGAGAATTTGAAGGAATATAGACGTTGAAGGCTATAGTAAGGGACTTTTGATAAAAATTATGACTAATGGCTATAGTAAGAGAATTTTAAGATATTCGTGGCATAAGGCTAGAGTTTGAGAATTTGAAGAAAACTCATGATTGAAAGCTATAGTAAGAAAATATTTTTGAAAAATAATTGTGTAAGGCTATTGTAAGAGAATTTATTGAAAATAATTCCTAAGGAATTTTAGTAAAACTCATGGTTGATGGCTATTGTAATGGAATTTATTGAAAATAAATGTTGAAAATTGTTGTGAGATAATTTTTTCAAAAATCAGAGAACTTAGAGTTAGGAAAATATATGAAAAATCCAAATTGAAAACTATAGTAAGGTAATTGAAAGTAAAAGCATTGCTAGAAGCAATAAAAGGAGAATTTGAAGAAAATGGTGGTTCAAGGCTATAGTAACTTGAAAAAAAATTCATGGTACCAAAACTGATGGCTGAAGTCTATGGTAAAAAGAATTTAAAAAAAACAATGGTTGAAGGCTATAGTAGGGGAATTTTAAAAGGGTCAAGGACAAAAGGATAGAGTAAGAGATTTTAATGAAAAATAATAGTTGAAGGCTATAGTAAAGGACTTTTGATAAAAAAAAATATGAGTAATTGCTAGAGTAAGAGAATTTTAAGATATTCGTGGCACAAGGCTAGAGTTAGGGAATTTGAAGAAAACTCAAGATTGAAGGCTATAGTAAGAGAATTTTTTTGAAATATAATGGTTTAACGCTATTATAAGAGAATTTAAAGAAATTATTTCTGGAGGAATTTTACTGAAAAACTCGAAGTTAATGGCAAATGTAATGGAATTTAAGGAAGATATATGTTGAAAGTCGTTGTGACATAATTTTAAGAAAATCAGAGCTGAAGGTATAGTTAAGAAATTATATGAAAAATCCAAATTGAAGACAATAGTAAGGCAATTTGAAGTAAAAGCATTGCTAGAAGCAATAGTAAGAGAATTTGAAGAAAAAGGTGGTTCAAGTCTATCGTAATTTGAAGAAATTCATGGTAGTAAAACTCATGGCTGAAGTCTATGGTAAAAGTATTTTAAGAAAACTATGGTATAACGCTATACCTAGGGAATTTTAAAAGAATGAAGGAAGGAAAAATGATAGAGTAAGAGAATTTGAAGAAAAATAATAGTTGAAGGCTATAGTAATGGGTTTTGACAAAAATTATGACTAAAGCCTTTAGTAAGATAATTTGAAGATATTAAGTAGCATAAGGCTAGAGTTAGGGAATTTGAAAAAAAATCATGTCTATAGGCTATAGTAAGAGAATTTTTCAAAAATAATCGTTTAAGTCTTTTTTTGTAAGAGAATTTAAATAAAATAATTCCTTGGGAATTATAAGAAAACTCATGGTTAATTGCTATTGTAATAGAATATAAAAAAAAAAAAATATTGAATGTTGTTGAGAGATAATTCAAAAAAAAAATAGAACAGAAGATATAATTAGGAAATTATATGAAAAATCCAAATTTGAAGACTATAGTAAGGGAATTTGAAGTAAAAGCATTGTTGGAAGCAATAGTAAGAGAATTTGAAGAAAAAGGTGGTTCAAGGCTATAGTAATTTGAAGAAATTCATCGTAGTAAAACTCATGGCTGAAGTCTATGGTAAAGGAATTTTAAAAAAACTTTGGTTGAAAGCTATAGTAAGGGAATTTTAATAGAGTCAAGGAAAAAGGATAGAGCAAGAGAATTTGAAGGAATATAGACGTTGAAGGCTATAGTAAGGGACTTTTGATAAAAATTATGACTAATGGCTATAGTAAGAGAATTTTAAGATATTCGTGGCATAAGGCTAGAGTTTGAGAATTTGAAGAAAACTCATGATTGAAAGCTATAGTAAGAAAATATTTTGAAAAATAATTGTGTAAGGCTATTGTAAGAGAATTTATTGAAAATAATTCCTAAGGAATTTTAGTAAAACTCATGGTTGATGGCTATTGTAATGGAATTTATTGAAAATAAATGTTGAAAATTGTTGTGAGATAATTTTTCAAAAATCAGAGAACTTAGAGTTAGGAAAATATATGAAAAATCCAAATTGAAAACTATAGTAAGGTAATTGAAAGTAAAAGCATTGCTAGAAGCAATAAAAGGAGAATTTGAAGAAAATGGTGGTTCAAGGCTATAGTAACTTGAAAAAATTCATGGTACCAAAACTGATGGCTGAAGTCTATGGTAAAAGAATTTAAAAAAAACAATGGTTGAAGGCTATAGTAGGGGAATTTTAAAAGGGTCAAGGACAAAAGGATAGAGTAAGAGATTTTAATGAAAAATAATAGTTGAAGGCTATAGTAAAGGACTTTTGATAAAAAATATGAGTAATTGCTAGAGTAAGAGAATTTTAAGATATTCGTGGCACAAGGCTAGAGTTAGGGAATTTGAAGAAAACTCAAGATTGAAGGCTATAGTAAGAGAAATTTTTGAAATATAATGGTTTAACGCTATTATAAGAGAATTTAAAGAAATTATTTCTGGAGGAATTTTACGAAAACTCGAAGTTAATGGCAAATGTAATGGAATTTAAGGAAGATATATGTTGAAAGTCGTTGTGACATAATTTTAAGAAAATCAGAGCTGAAGGTATAGTTAAGAAATTATATGAAAAATCCAAATTGAAGACAATAGTAAGGCAATTTGAAGTAAAAAAGCATTGCTAGAAGCAATAGTAAGAGAATTTGAAGAAAAAAGGTGGTTCAAGTCTATAGTAATTTGAAGAAATTCATGGTAGTAAAACTCATGGCTGAAGTCTATGGTAAAAGTATTTTAAGAAAACTATGGTATAACGCTATACCTAGGGAATTTTAAAAGAATGAAGGAAAAATGATAGAGTAAGAGAATTTGAAGAAAAAAATAATAGTTGAAGGCTATAGTAATGGGTTTTGACAAAAATTATGACTAAAAGCCTTTAGTAAGATAATTTGAAGATATTAAGTAGCATAAGGCTAGAGTTAGGGAATTTGAAAAAAATCATGTCTATAGGCTATAGTAAGAGAATTTTTCAAAAAATAATCGTTTAAGTCTTTTGTAAGAGAATTTAAATAAAATAATTCCTTGGGAATTATAAGAAAACTCATGGTTAATTGCTATTGTAATAGAATATAAAGAAAAAAAATATTGAATGTTGTTGAGAGATAATTCTAAAAAAAAATAGAACAGAAGATATAATTAGGAAATTATATGAAAAATCCAAATTGAAGACTATAGTAAGGGAATTTGAAGTAAAAGCATTGTTGGAAGCAATAGTAAGAGAATTTGAAGAAAAAGGTGGTTCAAGGCTATAGTAATTTGAAGAAATTCATCGTAGTAAAACTCATGGCTGAAGTCTATGGTAAAAGAATTTTAAAAAAACTTTGGTTGAAAGCTATAGTAAGGGAATTTTAATAGAGTCAAGGAAAAAGGATAGAGCAAGAGAATTTGAAGGAATATAGACGTTGAAGGCTATAGTAAGGGACTTTGATAAAAAATTATGACTAATGGCTATAGTAAGAGAATTTTAAGATATTCGTGGCATAAGGCTAGAGTTTGAGAATTTGAAGAAAACTCATGATTGAAAGCTATAGTAAGAAAATATTTTGAAAAATAATTGTGTAAGGCTATTGTAAGAGAATTTATTGAAAATAATTCCTAAGGAATTTTAGTAAAACTCATGGTTGATGGCTATTGTAATGGAATTTATTGAAAATAAATGTTGAAAATTGTTGTGAGATAATTTTTAAAAAAATCAGAGAACTTAGAGTTAGGAAAATATATGAAAAATCCAAATTGAAAACTATAGTAAGGTAATTGAAAGTAAAAGCATTGCTAGAAGCAATAAAAGGAGAATTTGAAGAAAATGGTGGTTCAAGGCTATAGTAACTTGAAAAAAAATTCATGGTACCAAAACTGATGGCTGAAGTCTATGGTAAAAGAATTTAAAAAAAAACAATGGTTTGAAGGCTATAGTAGGGGAATTTTAAAAGGGTCAAGGACAAAAGGATAGAGTAAGAGATTTTAATGAAAATAATAGTTGAAGGCTATAGTAAAGGACTTTTGATAAAAAAAATATGAGTAATTGCTAGAGTAAGAGAATTTTAAGATATTCGTGGCACAAGGCTAGAGTTAGGGAATTTGAAGAAAACTCAAGATTGAAGGCTATAGTAAGAGAATTTTTGAAATATAATGGTTTAAGGCTATTATAAGAGAATTTAAAGAAATTATTTCTGGAGGAATTTTACGAAAACTCATTGTTAATGGCAAATGTAATGGAATTTAAGGAAGATATATGTTGAAAGTCGTTGTGACATAATTTTAAGAAAATCAGAGCTGAAGGTATAGTTAAGAAATTATATGAAAAATCCAAATTGAAGACAATAGTAAGGCAATTTGAAGTAAAAGCATTGCTAGAAGCAATAGTAAGAGAATTTGAAGAAAAAGGTGGTTCAAGTCTATAGTAATTTGAAGAAATTCATGGTAGTAAAAAACTCAATGGTTGAAGTCTATGGTAAAAAGAATTTTTAAGAAAACTATGGTATAAGGCTATACCTAGGGAATTTTAAAAGAATGAAGGAAAAATGATTGAGTAAGAGAATTTGAAGAAAAATAATAGTTGAAGGCTATAGTAATGGGTTTTGACAAAAATTATGACTAAAGCCTTTAGTAAGATAATTTGAAGATATTCGTAGCATAAGGCTAGAGTTAGGGAATTTGAAAAAAAATCATGTCTATAGGCTATAGTAAGAGAATTTTTCAAAAAATAATCGTTTAAGTCTTTTGTAAGAGAATTTAAATAAAATAATTCCTTGGGAATTATAAGAAAACTCATGGTTAATTGCTATTGTAATAGAATATAAAGAAAAAAAATATTGAATGTTGTTGAGAGATAATTCAAAAAAAAATAGAACAGAAGATATAATTAGGAAATTATATGAAAAATCCAAATTGAAGACTATAGTAAGGGAATTTGAAGTAAAAGCATTGTTGGAAGCAATAGTAAGAGAATTTGAAGAAAAAGGTGGTTCAAGGCTATAGTAATTTGAAGAAATTCATCGTAGTAAAACTCAAGGGTGAAGTCTATGGTAAAAGAATTTTAAAAAAACTTTGGTTGAAAGCTATAGTAAGGGAATTTTAATAGAGTCAAGGAAAAAGGATAGAGTAAGAGAATTTGAAGGAATATAGACGTTGAAGGCTATAGTAAGGGACTTTGATAAAAAATTATGACTAATGGCTATAGTAAGAGAATTTTAAGATATTCGTGGCATAAGGCTAGAGTTAGAGAATTTGAAGAAAACTCATGATTGAAGGCTATAGTAAGAAAATTTTTTGAAAAATAATTGTGTAAGGCTATTGTAAGAGAATTTATTGAAAATAATTCCTAAGGAATTTTAGTAAAACTCATGGTTGATGGCTATTGTAATGGAATTTATAGAAAATAAATGTCGAATATTGTAGTGAGATAATTTTAAAAAAATCAGAGAACGTATAGTTAGGAAATTATATGAAAAATCATAATTGAAAACTATTGTAAGGGACTTTGAAATAAAAGCATTGCTAGAAGCAATAGTAGGAGAAATTGTAGAAAATGGTGGTTCAAGGCTATAGTAACTTGAAAAAATTCATGGCACCAAAACTCATGGCTGAAGTCTATGGTAAAAGAATTTAAAAAAAACAATGGTTTAAGGCTATAGTAAGGGAATTTTAAAAGGGTCAAGGACAAAAGGATAGAGTAAGAGATTTTGATGGAAAATAATAGTTGAAGGCTATAGTAAAGGACTTTTGATAAAAAATATGACTAATGGCTAGAGTAAGAGAATTTTAAGAAATTCGTGGCATAAGGCTAGAGTTAGGGAATTTGAAGAAAACTCATGATTGAAGGCTATAGTAAGAGAATTTTTTGAAATATAATAGTTTAAGGCTATTGTAAGAGAATTTAAAGAAATTATTTCTGGGGGAATTTTACGAAAACTCATTGCTAATGGCAAATGTAATACAATTTAAGGAAAATTAATGTTGAAAGTCGTTGTGACATAATTTGAAGAAAATCAGAGCTGAAGGTATAGTTAAGAAATTATATGAAAAATCCAAATTGAAGACTATAGTAAGGGAATTTGAAGTAAAAGCATTGCAGGAAGCAATTGTAAGAGAATTTGAAGAAAAAGGTGGTTCAAGTCTATAGTAAATTGAAGAAATTCATGGTAGTAAAACTCATGGTTGAAGTCTATGGTAAAAGAATTTTAAGAAAACTATGGTATAAGGCTATAGCTAGGGAATTTTAAAAGAATCAAGAAAAATGATAAAGTGAGAGAATTTGAAGAAAAATAATAGTAGAAGGCTATAGTAATGGATTTTTGACAAAAATTATGACAAAAGCCTATAGTAAGAGAATTTGAAGATATTTGTGGCATAAGGCTAGAGTTAGGGAATTTGAAGAAAAATCATGTCAGTAGGCTATAGTAAGAGAATTTTTTGAAAAATAATCGTTTAAGTCTTTTGTAAGAGAATTTAAATAAAATAATTCCTTGGGAATTATAAGAAAACTCATGGTTAATTGCTATTGTAATAGAATATAAAGAAAATAAATATTGAATGTTGGTGAGAGATAATTCAAAAAAAAATAGAACAGAAGATATAATTAGGAAATTATATGAAAAATCCAAATTGAAGACTATAGTAAGGGAATTTGAAGTAAAAGCATTGTTGGAAGCAATAGTAAGAGAATTTGAAGAAAAAGGTGGTTCAAGGCTATAGTAATTTGAAGAAATTCATCGTAGTAAAACTCAAGGGTGAAGTCTATGGTAAAAGAATTTTAAAAAAACTTTGGTTGAAAGCTATAGTAAGGGAATTTTAATAGAGTCAAGGAAAAAGGATAGAGTAAGAGAATTTGAAGGAATATAGACGTTGAAGGCTATAGTAAGGGACTTTTGATAAAAATTATGACTAATGGCTATAGTAAGAGAATTTTAAGATATTCGTGGCATAAGGCTAGAGTTAGAGAATTTGAAGAAAACTCATGATTGAAGGCAATAGTAAGAAAATTTTTTGAAAAATAATTGTGTAAGGCTATAGTAAGAGAATTTATTGAAAATAATTCCTAAGGAATTTTAGTAAAACTCATGGTTGATGGCTATTGTAATGGAATTTATAGAAAATAAATGTCGAATATTGTAGTGAGATAATTTTAAAAAAATCAGAGAACTTATAGTTAGGAAATTATATGAAAAATCATAATTGAAAACTATTGTAAGGGACTTTGAAGTAAAAGCATTGCTAGAAGCAATAGTAGGAGAAATTGTAGAAAATGGTGGTTCAAGGCTATAGTAACTTGAAAAAATTCATGGCACCAAAACTCATGGCTGAAGTCTATGGTAAAAGAATTTAAAAAAAACAATGGTTTAAGGCTATAGTAAGGGAATTTTAAAAGGGTCAAGGACAAAAGGATAGAGTAAGAGATTTTGATGGAAAATAATAGTTGAAGGCTATAGTAAAGGACTTTTGATAAAAAAAAAATATGACTAATGGCTAGAGTAAGAGAATTTTAAGAAATTCGTGGCATAAGGCTAGAGTTAGGGAATTTGAAGAAAACTCATGATTGAAGGCTATAGTAAGAGAATTTTTTGAAATATAATAGTTTAAGGCTATTGTAAGAGAATTTAAAGAAATTATTTCTGGGGGAATTTTACGAAAACTCATTGCTAATGGCAAATGTAATACAATTTAAGGAAAATTAATGTTGAAAGTCGTTGTGACATAATTTGAAGAAAATCAGAGCTGAAGGTATAGTTAAGAAATTATATGAAAAATCCAAATTGAAGACTATAGTAAGGGAATTTGATGTAAAAGCATTGCAGGAAGCAATTGTAAGAGAATTTGAAGAAAAAGGTGGTTCAAGTCTATAGTAAATTGAAGAAATTCATGGTAGTAAAACTCATGGTTGAAGTCTATGGTAAAAGAATTTTAAGAAAACTATGGTATAAGGCTATAGCTAGGCAATTTTAAAAGAATCAAGGAAAAATGATAAAGTGAGAGAATTTGAAGAAAAATAATAGTTGAAGGCTATAGTAATGGGTTTTTGACAAAAATTATGACTAAAGCCTTTAGTAAGATAATTTGAAGATATTCGTAGCATAAGGCTAGAGTTAGGGAATTTGAAAAAAAATCATGTCTATAGGCTATAGTAAGAGAATTTTTCAAAAAATAATCGTTTAAGTCTTTTGTAAGAGAATTTAAATAAAATAATTCCTTGGGAATTATAAGAAAACTCATGGTTAATTGCTATTGTAATAGAATATAAAGAAAATAAATATTGAATGTTGGTGAGAGATAATTCAAAAAAAAATAGAACAGAAGATATAATTAGGAAATTATATGAAAAATCCAAATTGAAGACTATAGTAAGGGAATTTGAAGTAAAAGCATTGTTGGAAGCAATAGTAAGAGAATTTGAAGAAAAAGGTGGTTCAAGGCTATAGTAATTTGAAGAAATTCATCGTAGTAAAACTCAAGGGTGAAGTCTATGGTAAAAGAATTTTAAAAAAACTTTGGTTGAAAGCTATAGTAAGGGAATTTTAATAGAGTCAAGGAAAAAGGATAGAGTAAGAGAATTTGAAGGAATATAGACGTTGAAGGCTATAGTAAGGGACTTTTGATAAAAATTATGACTAATGGCTATAGTAAGAGAATTTTAAGATATTCGTGGCATAAGGCTAGAGTTAGAGAATTTGAAGAAAACTCATGATTGAAGGCTATAGTAAGAAAATTTTTTGAAAAATAATTGTGTAAGGCTATTGTTAGATAATTTATTGAAAATAATTCCTAAGGAATTTTAGTAAAACTCATGGTTGATGGCTATTGTAATGGAATTTATAGAAAATAAATGTCGAATATTGTAGTGAGATAATTTTAAAAAAATCAGAGAACGTATAGTTAGGAAATTATATGAAAAATCATAATTGAAAACTATTGTAAGGGACTTTGAAGTAAAAGCATTGCTAGAAGCAATAGTAGGAGAAATTGTAGAAAATGGTGGTTCAAGGCTATAGTAACTTGAAAAAATTCATGGCACCAAAACTCATGGCTGAAGTCTATGGTAAAAGAATTTAAAAAAAACAATGGTTTAAGGCTATAGTAAGGGAATTTTAAAAGGGTCAAGGACAAAAGGATAGAGTAAGAGATTTTGATGGAAAATAATAGTTGAAGGCTATAGTAAAGGACTTTTGATAAAAAATATGACTAATGGCTAGAGTAAGAGAATTTTAAGAAATTCGTGGCATAAGGCTAGAGTTAGGGAATTTGAAGAAAACTCATGATTGAAGGCTATAGTAAGAGAATTTTTTGAAATATAATAGTTTAAGGCTATTGTAAGAGAATTTAAAGAAATTATTTCTGGGGGAATTTTACGAAAACTCATTGCTAATGGCAAATGTAATACAATTTAAGGAAAATTAATGTTGAAAGTCGTTGTGACATAATTTGAAGAAAATCAGAGCTGAAGGTATAGTTAAGAAATTATATGAAAAATCCAAATTGAAGACTATAGTAAGGGAATTTGAAGTAAAAGCATTGCAGGAAGCAATTGTAAGAGAATTTGAAGAAAAAGGTGGTTCAAGTCTATAGTAAATTGAAGAAATTCATGGTAGTAAAACTCATGGTTGAAGTCTATGGTAAAAGAATTTTAAGAAAACTATGGTATAAGGCTATAGCTAGGGAATTTTAAAAGAATCAAGGAAAAATGATAAAGTGAGAGAATTTGAAGAAAAATAATAGTAGAAGGCTATAGTAATGGATTTTTGACAAAAATTATGACAAAAGCCTATAGTAAGAGAATTTGAAGATATTTGTGGCATAAGGCTAGAGTTAGGGAATTTGAAGAAAAATCATGTCAGTAGGCTATAGTAAGAGAATTTTTTGAAAAATAATCGTTTAAGTCTTTTGTAAGAGAATTTAAATAAAATAATTCCTTGGGAATTATAAGAAAACTCATGGTTAATTGCTATTGTAATAGAATATAAAGAAAATAAATATTGAATGTTGGTGAGAGATAATTCAAAAAAAAATAGAACAGAAGATATAATTAGGAAATTATATGAAAAATCCAAATTGAAGACTATAGTAAGGGAATTTGAAGTAAAAAAAGCATTGTTGGAAGCAATAGTAAGAGAATTTGAAGAAAAAAGGTGGTTCAAGGCTATAGTAATTTGAAGAAATTCATCGTGAAGTAAAACTCAAGGGTGAAGTCTATGGTAAAAGAATTTAAAAAAACTTTGGTTGAAAGCTATAGTAAGGGAATTTTAATAGAGTCAAGGAAAAAGGATAGAGTAAGAGAATTTGAAGGAATATAGACGTTGAAGGCTATAGTAAGGGACTTTTGATAAAAATTATGACTAATGGCTATAGTAAGAGAATTTTAAGATATTCGTGGCATAAGGCTAGAGTTAGAGAATTTGAAGAAAACTCATGATTGAAGGCAATAGTAAGAAAATTTTTTGAAAAATAATTGTGTAAGGCTATAGTAAGAGAATTTATTGAAAATAATTCCTAAGGAATTTTAGTAAAACTCATGGTTGATGGCTATTGTAATGGAATTTATAGAAAATAAATGTCGAATATTGTAGTGAGATAATTTTAAAAAAATCAGAGAACGTATAGTTAGGAAATTATATGAAAAATCATAATTGAAAACTATTGTAAGGGACTTTGAAGTAAAAGCATTGCTAGAAGCAATAGTAGGAGAAATTGTAGAAAATGGTGGTTCAAGGCTATAGTAACTTGAAAAAATTCATGGCACCAAAACTCATGGCTGAAGTCTATGGTAAAAGAATTTAAAAAAAACAATGGTTTAAGGCTATAGTAAGGGAATTTTAAAAGGGTCAAGGACAAAAGGATAGAGTAAGAGATTTTGATGGAAAATAATAGTTGAAGGCTATAGTAAAGGACTTTTGATAAAAAATATGACTAATGGCTAGAGTAAGAGAATTTTAAGAAATTCGTGGCATAAGGCTAGAGTTAGGGAATTTGAAGAAAACTCATGATTGAAGGCTATAGTAAGAGAATTTTTTGAAATATAATAGTTTAAGGCTATTGTAAGAGAATTTAAAGAAATTATTTCTGGGGGAATTTTACGAAAACTCATTGCTAATGGCAAATGTAATACAATTTAAGGAAAATTAATGTTGAAAGTCGTTGTGACATAATTTGAAGAAAATCAGAGCTGAAGGTATAGTTAAGAAAATTATGAAAAATCCAAATTGAAGACAATAGTAAAGGCAATTTGAAGTAAAAAAGCATTGCTAGAAGCAATAGTAAGAGAATTTGAAGAAAAAAGGTGGTTCAAGTCTATAGTAATTTGAAGAAATTCATGGTAGTAAAACTCATGGTTGAAGTCTATGGTAAAAAGAATTTTAAGAAAACTATGGTATAACCCTATACCTAGGGAATTTTAAAAGATTCAAGGAAAAATGATAGAGTAAGAGAATTTGAAGAAAAATAATAGTAGAAGGCTATAGTAATGGATTTTTTTGACAAAAATTATGACAAAAGCCTATAGTAAGAGAATTTGAAGATATTTGTGGCATAAGGCTAGAGTAAGGGAATTTGAAGAAAAATCATGTCTGTAGGCTATAGTAAGAGAATTTTTTGAAAAATAATCGTTTAAGTCTTTTGTAAGAGAATTTAAATAAAATAATTCCTTGGGAATTATAAGAAAACTCATGGTTAATTGCTATTGTAATAGAATATAAAGAAAATAAATATTGAATATTGTTGAGAGATAATTCAAAAAAAAATAGAACAGAAGATATAATTAGGAAATTATATGAAAAATCCAAATTGAAGACTATAGTAAGGGAATTTGAAGTAAAAGCATTGTTGGAAGCAATAGAAAGAGAATTTGAAAGAAAAAGGTGGTTCAAGGCTATAGTAATTTGAAGAAATTCATCGTAGTAAAACTCAAGGGTGAAGTCTATGGTAAAAGAATTTTAAAAAAACTTTGGTTGAAAGCTATAGTAAGGGAATTTTAATAGAGTCAAGGAAAAAGGATAGAGTAAGAGAATTTGAAGGAATATAGACGTTGAAGGCTATAGTAAGGGACTTTTGATAAAAATTATGACTAATGGCTATTGTAAGAGAATTTTAAGATATTCGTGGCATAAGGCTAGAGTTAGAGAATTTGAAGAAAACTCATGATAGAAGGCAATAGTAAGAAAATTTTTTGAAAAATAATTGTGTAAGGCTATTGTAAGAGAATTTATTGAAAATAATTCCTAAGGAATTTTAGTAAAACTCATGGTTGATGGCTATTGTAATGGAATTTATAGAAAATAAATGTCGAATATTGTAGTGAGATAATTTTAAAAAAATCAGAGAACGTATAGTTAGGAAATTATATGAAAAATCCTAATTGAAAACTATTGTAAGGGACTTTGAAGTAAAAGCATTGCTAGAAGCAATAGTAGGAGAAATTGTAGAAAATGGTGGTTCAAGGGTATAGTAACTTGAAAAAATTCATGGCACCAAAACTCATGGCTGAAGTCTATGGTAAAAGAATTTAAAAAAAACTAAGGTTTAAGGCTATAGTAAGGGAATTTTAAAAGGGTCAAGCACAAAAGGATAGAGTAAGAGATTTTAATGAAAAATAATAGTTGAAGGCTATAGTAAAGGACTTTTGATAAAAAATATGACTAATTGCTAGAGTTAGAGAATTTTAAGATATTCGTGGCACAAGGCTAGAGTTAAGGAATTTGAAGAAAACTCAAGATTGAAGGCTATAGTAAGAAATTTTTTTGAAATATAATGGTTTAAGGCTATTGTAAGAGAATTTAAAGAAATTATTTCTGGAGGAATTTTACGAAAACTCGAAGTTAATGGCAAATGTAATGGAATTTAAGGAAGATATATGTTGAATGTCGTTGTGACATAATTTTAAGAAAATCAGAGCTGAAGGTATAGTTAAGAAATTATATGAAAAATCCAAATTGAAGACAATAGTAAGGCAATTTGAAGTAAAAGCATTGCTAGAAGCAATAGTAAGAGAATTTGAAGAAAAAGGTGGTTCAAGTCTATCGTAATTTGAAGAAATTCATGGTAGTAAAACTCATGGCTGAAGTCTATGGTAAAAGAATTTTAAGAAAACTATGGTATAACGCTATACCTTGGGAATTTTAAAAGATTCAAGGAAAAATGATAGAGTAAGAGAATTTGAAGAAAAATAATAGTAGAAGGCTATAGTAATGGATTTTTGACAAAAATTATGACAAAAGCCTATAGTAAGAGAATTTGAAGATATTTGTGGCATAAGGCTAGAGTTAGGGAATTTGAAGAAAAATCATGTCTGTAGGCTATAGTAAGAGAATTTTTCGAAAAATAATCGTTTAAGTCTTTTGTAAGAGAATTTAAATAAAATAATTCCTTGGGAATTATAAGAAAACTCATGGTTAATTGCTATTGTAATAGAATATAAAGAAAATAAATATTGAATATTGTTGAGAGATAATTCAAAAAAAAATAGAACAGAAGATATAATTAGGAAATTATATGAAAAATCCAAATTGAAGACTATAGTAAGGGAATTTGAAGTAAAAGCATTGTTGGAAGCAATAGAAAGAGAATTTGAAGAAAAAGGTGGTTCAAGGCTATAGTAATTTGAAGAAATTCATCGTAGTAAAACTCAAGGGTGAAGTCTATGGTAAAAGAATTTTAAAAAAACTTTGGTTGAAAGCTATAGTAAGGGAATTTTAATAGAGTCAAGGAAAAAGGATAGAGTAAGAGAATTTGAAGGAATATAGTCGTTGAAGGCTATAGTAAGGGACTTTTGATAAAAATTATGACTAATGGCTATAGTAAGAGAATTTTAAGATATTCGTGGCATAAGGCTAGAGTTAGAGAATTTGAAGAAAACTCATGATTGAAGGCTATAGTAAGAAAATTTTTTGAAAAATAATTGTGTAAGGCTATTGTAAGAGAATTTATTGAAAATAATTCCTAAGGAATTTTAGTAAAACTCATGGTTGATGGCTATTGTAATGGAATTTATAGAAAATAAATGTTGAATCTTGTAGAGAGATAATTTTAAAAAAATCAGAGAACGTATACTTAGGAAATTCTATGAAAAATCCTAATTGAAAACTATTGTAAGGGACTTTGAAGTAAAAGTATTGCTAGAAGCAATAGTAGGAGAAATTGTAGAAAATGGTGGTTCAAGGCTATAGTAACTGGAAAAAATTCATGGCACCAAAACTCCTGGCTGAAGTCTATGGTAAAAGAATTTAAAAAAAATTATGGTTTAAGGCTATAGTAAGGGAATTTTAAAAGGGTCAAGGACAAAAGGATAGAGTAAGAGATTTTGATGGAAAATAATAGTTGAAGGCTATAGTAAAGGACTTTTGATAAAAAATAAGACTAATGGCTAGAGTAAGAGAATTTTAAGAAATTCGTGGCATAAGGCTAGAGTTAGGGAATTTGAAGAAAACTCATGATTGAAGGCTATAGTAAGAGAATTTTTTGAAATATAATGGTTTAAGGCTATTGTAAGAGAATTTAAAGAAATTATTTCTGGAGAAATTTTACGAAAACTCGTAGTTAATGGCAAATGTAATGGAATTTAAGGAAGATATATGTTGAAAGTCGTTGTGACATAATTTTAAGAAAATCAGAGCTGAAGGTATAGTTAAGAAATGATATGAAAAATCCAAATTGAAGATAATAGTAAGGCAATTTGAAGTAAAAGCATTGCTAGAAGCAATAGTAAGAGAATTTGAAGAAAAAGGTGGTTCAAGTCTATCGTAATTTGAAGAAATTCATGGTAATAAAACTCATGGCTGAAGTCTATGGTAAAAGAATTTTAAGAAAACTATGGTATAACGCTATACCTAAGAAATTTTAAAAGAATCAAGGAAAAATGATAAAGTAAGAGAATTTGAAGAAAAATAATAGATGAAGGCTATAGTAATGGATTTTTGACAAAAATTATGACTAAAGCCTTTAGTAAGATAATTTGAAGATATTCGTAGCATAAGGCAAGAGTTAGGGAATTTGAAGAAAAATCATGTATGTAGGCTATAGTAAGAGAATTTTTTGAAAAATAATCGTTTAAGTCTTTTGTAAGAGAATTTAAATAAAATAATTCCTTGGGAATTATAAGAAAACTCATGGTTAATTGCTATTGTAATAGAATATAAAGAAAATAAATATTGAATGTTGTTGAGAGATAATTCAAAAAAAAATAGAACAGAAGATATAATTAGGAATTTATATGAAAAATCCAAATTGAAGACTATAGTAAGGGAATTTGAAGTAAAAGCATTGTTGGAAGCAATAGTAAGAGAATTTGAAGAAAAAGGTGGTTCTAGGCTATAGTAATTTGAAGAAATTCATCGTAGTAAAACTCATGGGTGAAGTCTATGGTAAAAGAATTTTAAAAAAACTTTGGTTGAAAGCTATAGTAAGGGAATTTTAATAGAGTCAAGGAAAAAGGATAGAGTAAGAGAATTTGAAGGAATATAGACGTTGAAGGCTATAGTAAGGGACTTTGATAAAAAAATTATAACTAATAGCTATAGTAAGAGAATTTTAAGATATTCGTGGCATAAGGCTAGAGTTAGAGAATTTGAAGAAAACTCATGATTGAAGGCAATAGTAAGAAAAATTTGAAAAAAAAATAATTGTGTAAGGCTATTGTTAGATAATTTATTGAAAATAATTCCTAAGGAATTTTAGTAAAACTCATGGTTGATGGCTATTGTAATGGAATTTATATAAAATAAATGTTGAATATTGTAGAGAGATAATTTTAAAAAAAAAAATCAGAGAACATTATACTTAGGAAATTATATGAAAAATTCTAATTGAAAACTATTGTAAGGGACTTTGAAGTAAAAGCATTGCTAGAAGAAATAGTAGGAGAAATTGTAGAAAACGGTGGTTCAAGGCTATAGTAACTTGAAAAAATTCATGGCACCAAAACTCATGGCTAAAGTCTATGGTAAAAGAACTTAAAAAACAATGGTTGAAGGCTATAGTAATTTAATTTTAAAAGGGTCAAGGACAAAAGGATAGAGTAAGAGATTTTGATGGAAAATAATAGTTGAAGGCTATAGTAAAGGACTTTTGATAAAAAATAAGACTAATGGCTAGAGTAAGAGATTTTTAAGAAATTCGGGGCATATGGCTAGAGTTAGGGAATTTGAAGAAAACTCATTATTGAAGGCTATAGTAATAGAATTTTTTGAAATATAATAGTTTAAGGCTATTGTAAGAGAATTTAAAGAAATTATTTCTGGGGGAATTTTACGAAAACTCAGAGCTAATGGCAAATGTAATACAATTTAAGGAAAATTAATGGTGAAAGTCGTTGTGACATAATTTTAAGAAAATCAGAACTGAAGGTATAGTTAAGAAATTATATGAAAAATCCAAATTGAAGACAATAGTAAGGCAATTTGAAGTAAAAGCATTGCTAGAAGCAATAGTAAGAGAATTTGAAGAAAAAGGTGGTTCAAGTCTATCATAATTTGAAGAAATTCATGGTAGTTAAACTCATGGCTGAAGTCTATGGTAAAAGAATTTTAAGAAAACTATGGTATAACGCTATACCTAGGGAATTTTAAAATAATCAAGGAAAAATGATAGAGTAAGAGAATTTGAAGAAAAATAATAGTTGAAGGCTATAGTAATGGATTTTTGACAAAAATTATGACAAAAGCCTATTGTAAGAGAATTTGAAGATTTTTGTGGCATAAGGCTAGAGTTAGGGAATTTGAAGAAAAATCATGTCTGTAGGCTATAGTAAGAGAATTTTTTGGATAATAATCGTTTAAGGCTTTTGTAAGAAAATTTATAGAAAATAATTCCTTAGGAATTTTAGGAAAACTCATGGTTAATTGCTATTGTAATAGAATATAAAGAAAATAAATATTGAATGTTGTTGAGAGAAATTTTAAAAAAAATAGAGCAGAAGATATAGTTAGGAAATTATATCAAAAATCCAAATTGAAGACTATTGTAAGGGAATTTGAAGTAAAAGCATTGTTGGAAGCAATAGAAAGAGAATTTGAAGAAAAAGGTGGTTCAAGGCTATAGTAATTTGAAGAAATTCATCGTAGTAAAACTCAAGGGTGAAGTCTATGGTAAAAGAATTTTAAAAAAACTTTGGTTGAAAGCTATAGTAAGGGAATTTTAATAGAGTCAAGGAAAAAGGATAGAGTAAGAGAATTTGTAGGAATATAGTCGTTGAAGGCTATAGTAAGGGACTTTTGATAAAAATTATGACTAATGGCTATAGTAAGAGAATTTTAAGATATTCGTGGCATAAGGCTAGAGTTAGAGAATTTGAAGAAAACTCATGATTGAAGGCTATAGTAAGAAAATTTTTTGAAAAATAATTGTGTAAGGCTATTGTAAGAGAATTTATTGAAAATAATTCCTAAGGAATTTTAGTAAAACTCATGGTTGATGGCTATTGTAATGGAATTTATAGAAAATAAATGTTGAATCTTGTAGAGAGATAATTTTAAAAAAATCAGAGAACGTATACTTAGGAAATTCTATGAAAAATCCTAATTGAAAACTATTGTAAGGGACTTTGAAGTAAAAGTATTGCTAGAAGCAATAGTAGGAGAAATTGTAGAAAATGGTGGTTCAAGGCTATAGTAACTGGAAAAAATTCATGGCACCAAAACTCCTGGCTGAAGTCTATGGTAAAAGAATTTAAAAAAAATTATGGTTTAAGGCTATAGTAAGGGAATTTTAAAAGGGTCAAGGACAAAAGGATAGAGTAAGAGATTTTGATGGAAAATAATAGTTGAAGGCTATAGTAAAGGACTTTTGATAAAAAATAAGACTAATGGCTAGAGTAAGAGAATTTTAAGAAATTCGTGGCATAAGGCTAGAGTTAGGGAATTTGAAGAAAACTCATGATTGAAGGCTATAGTAAGAGAATTTTTTGAAATATAATGGTTTAAGGCTATTGTAAGAGAATTTAAAGAAATTATTTCTGGAGAAATTTTACGAAAACTCGTAGTTAATGGCAAATGTAATGGAATTTAAGGAAGATATATGTTGAAAGTCGTTGTGACATAATTTTAAGAAAATCAGAGCTGAAGGTATAGTTAAGAAATGATATGAAAAATCCAAATTGAAGATAATCGTAAGGCAATTTGAAGTAAAAGCATTGCTAGAAGCAATAGTAAGAGAATTTGAAGAAAAAGGTGGTTCAAGTCTATCGTAATTTGAAGAAATTCATGGTAATAAAACTCATGGCTGAAGTCTATGGTAAAAGAATTTTAAGAAAACTATGGTATAACGCTATACCTAAGAAATTTTAAAAGAATCAAGGAAAAATGATAAAGTAAGAGAATTTGAAGAAAAATAATAGATGAAGGCTATAGTAATGGATTTTTGACAAAAATTATGACTAAAGCCTTTAGTAAGATAATTTGAAGATATTCGTAGCATAAGGCAAGAGTTAGGGAATTTGAAGAAAAATCATGTATGTAGGCTATAGTAATAGAATTTTTTGAAAAATAATCGTTTAAGTCTTTTGTAAGAGAATTTAAATAAAATAATTCCTTGGGAATTATAAGAAAACTCATGGTTAATTGCTATTGTAATAGAATATAAAGAAAATAAATATTGAATGTTGTTGAGAGATAATTCAAAAAAAAATAGAACAGAAGATATAATTAGGAATTTATATGAAAAATCCAAATTGAAGACTATAGTAAGGGAATTTGAAGTAAAAGCATTGTTGGAAGCAATAGTAAGAGAATTTGAAGAAAAAGGTGGTTCTAGGCTATAGTAATTTGAAGAAATTCATCGTAGTAAAACTCATGGGTGAAGTCTATGGTAAAAGAATTTTAAAAAAACTTTGGTTGAAAGCTATAGTAAGGGAATTTTAATAGAGTCAAGGAAAAAGGATAGAGTAAGAGAATTTGAAGGAATATAGACGTTGAAGGCTATAGTAAGGGACTTTTGATAAAAATTATAACTAATAGCTATAGTAAGAGAATTTTAAGATATTCGTGGCAGAAGGCTAGAGTTAGAGAATTTGAAGAAAACTCATGATTGAAGGCAATAGTAAGAAAATTTTTTGAAAAATAATTGTGTAAGGCTATTGTTAGATAATTTATTGAAAATAATTCCTAAGGAATTTTAGTAAAACTCATGGTTGATGGCTATTGTAATGGAATTTATATAAAATAAATGTTGAATATTGTAGAGAGATAATTTTAAAAAAATCAGAGAACGTATACTTAGGAAATTATATGAAAAATTCTAATTGAAAACTATTGTAAGGGACTTTGAAGTAAAAGCATTGCTAGAAGAAATAGTAGTAGAAATTGTAGAAAACGGTGGTTCAAGGCTATAGTAACTTGAAAAAATTCATGGCACCAAAACTCATGGCTAAAGTCTATGGTAAAAGAACTTAAAAAAAACAATGGTTGAAGGCTATAGTAATTTAATTTTAAAAGGGTCAAGGACAAAAGGATAGAGTAAGAGATTTTGATGGAAAATAATAGTTGAAGGCTATAGTAAAGGACTTTTGATAAAAAATAAGACTAATGGCTAGAGTAAGAGATTTTTAAGAAATTCGGGGCATATGGCTAGAGTTAGGGAATTTGAAGAAAACTCATTATTGAAGGCTATAGTAATAGAATTTTTTGAAATATAATAGTTTAAGGCTATTGTAAGAGAATTTAAAGAAATTATTTCTGGGGGAATTTTACGAAAACTCAGAGCTAATGGCAAATGTAATACAATTTAAGGAAAATTAATGTTGAAAGTCGTTGTGACATAATTTTAAGAAAATCAGAACTGAAGGTATAGTTAAGAAATTATATGAAAAATCCAAATTGAAGACAATAGTAAGGCAATTTGAAGTAAAAGCATTGCTAGAAGCAATAGTAAGAGAATTTGAAGAAAAAGGTGGTTCAAGTCTATCATAATTTGAAGAAATTCATGGTAGTTAAACTCATGGCTGAAGTCTATGGTAAAAGAATTTTAAGAAAACTATGGTATAACGCTATACCTAGGGAATTTTAAAATAATCAAGGAAAAATGATAGAGTAAGAGAATTTGAAGAAAAATAATAGTTGAAGGCTATAGTAATGGATTTTTGACAAAAATTATGACAAAAGCCTATTGTAAGAGAATTTGAAGATTTTTGTGGCATAAGGCTAGAGTTAGGGAATTTGAAGAAAAATCATGTCTGTAGGCTATAGTAAGAGAATTTTTTGGATAATAATCGTTTAAGGCTTTTGTAAGAAAATTTATAGAAAATAATTCCTTAGGAATTTGAGGAAAACTCATGGTTAATTGCTATTGTAATAGAATATAAAGAAAATAAATATTGAATGTTGTTGAGAGAAATTTTAAAAAAAATAGAGCAGAAGATATAGTTAGGAAATTATATCAAAAATCCAAATTGAAGACTATAGTAAGGGAATTTGAAGTAAAAGCATTGTTGGAAGCAATAGTAAGAGAATTTGAAGAAAAAGGTGGTTCAAGGCTATAGTAATTTGAAGAAATTCATCGTAGTAAAACTCATGGGTGAAGTCTATGGTAAAAGAATTTTAAAAAAACTTTGGTTGAAAGCTATAGTAAGGGAATTTTAATAGAGTCAAGGAAAAAGGATAGAGTAAGAGAATTTGAAGGAATATAGACGTTGAAGGCTATAGTAAGGGACTTTTGATAAAAATTATGACTAATGGCTATAGTAAGAAAATTTTAACATATTCATGGCATGAGGCTAGAGATAGGGAATTTGAAGAAGACTCATGATTGAAGGCTATAGTAAGAAATGTTTTTGAAAAATAATTGTGTAAGGCTATTGTAAGAGAATTTATTGAAAATAATTCCTAAGGAATTTTAGTAAAACTCATGCTTGATGGCTATTGTAATGGAATTTATAGAAAATAAATGTTGAATATTGTAGTGAGATAATTTTTCAAAAATCTGAGAACGTAGAGTTAGGAAAATATATGAAAAATCCAAATAGAAAACTATTGTAAGGGAATTTAAAGTAAAAGCATTGCTAGAAGCAATAAAAGGAGAATTTGAAGAAAATGGTGGGTCAAGGCTATAGTAACTTGAAAAAATTCATGGTACCAAAACTCATGGCTGAAGTCTATGGTAAAAGAATTTAAAAAAAACAATGGTTGAAGGCTATAGAAAGGGAAATTTAAAAGGGTCAAGGACAAAAGGATAGAATAAGAGATTTTAATGAAAAATAATAGTTGAAGGCTATAGTAAAGGACTTTTGATAAAAAATATGACTAATTGCTAGAGTAAGAGAATTTTAAGATATTCGTGGCATAAGGCTAGAGTTAGGGAATTTGAAGAAAACTCAAGATTGAAGGCTATAGTAAGAGAATTTTTTGAAATATAATGGTTTAAGGCTATTGTAAGAGAATTTAAAGAAATTATTTCTGGTGGAATTTTACGAAAACTCGTAGTTAATGGCAAATGTAATGGAATTTAAGGAAGATATATGTTGAAAGTCGTTGTGATATAATTTGAAGAAAATCAGAGCTGAAGATATAGTTAAGAAATTATATGAAAAATCCAAATTGAAGACAATAGTAAGGCAATTTGAGGTAAAAGCATTGCAGGAAGCAATAGTAAGAGAATTTGAAGAAAAAGGTGGTTCAAGTCTATCGTAATTTGAAGAAATTCATGGTAGTAAAACTCATGGCTGAAGTCTATGGTAAAAGAATTTTAAGAAAACAATGGTATAACACTATACCTAGGGAATTTTAAAAGAATCAAGGAAAAATGATAGAGTAAGAGAATTTGAAGAAAAATAATAGTTGAAGGCTATTGTAATGGATTTTTGACAAAAATTTTGACAAAAGCCTATAGTAAGAGAATTTGAAGATATTTGTGGCATAAGGCTAGAGTTAGGGAATTTGAAGAAAAATCATGTCTGTAGGGTATAGTAAGAGAATTTTTTGAATAATAATCGTTTTAGGCTTTTGTAAGAAAATTTAAAGAAAATAATTCCTTTGGAATTTTAGGAAAACTCATGGTTA
Organism: Aristolochia fimbriata; assembly: GCA_019845555.1. Classification (NCBI taxonomy): domain Eukaryota; kingdom Viridiplantae; phylum Streptophyta; class Magnoliopsida; order Piperales; family Aristolochiaceae; genus Aristolochia; species Aristolochia fimbriata. Next base: position 64,421 of record JAINDJ010000062.1, read on the forward strand.
ATTGCTATTGTAATAGAATATAAAGAAAATAAATATTGAATGTTGTTGAGAGATAATTTAAAAAAAAATAGAGCAGAAGATATAGTTAGGAAATTATATGAAAAATCCAAATTGAAGACTATAGTAAGGGAATTTGAAGTAAAAGCATTGTTGGAAGCAATAGTAAGAGAATTTGAAGAAAAAGGTGGTTCAAGGCTATAGTAATTTGAAGAAATTCATCGTAGTAAAACTCATGGGTGAAGTCTATGGTAAAAGAATTTTAAAAAAACTTAGGTTGAAAGCTATAGAAAGGGAATTTTAATAGAGTCAAGGAAAAAGGAAAGAGTAAGAGAATTTGAAGGAATATAGTCGTTGAAGGCTGTAGTAAGGGACTTTTGATAAAAAATATGACTAATGGTTAGAGTAAGAAAATTTTAAGAAATTCGTGGCATAAGGCTAGAGTTAGGGAATTTGAAGAAAACTCATGATTGAAGGCTATAGTAAGAGAATTGTTTGAAATATAATAGTTTAAGGCTATTGTAAGAGAATTTAAAGAAATTATTTCTGGAGGAATTTTACGAAAACTCGTAGTTAATGGCAAATGTAATGGAATTTACGGAAGATATATGTTCAAAGTCGTTGTGACATAATTTTAAAAAAATCAGAGCTGAAGGTATAGTTAAGAAATTATATGAAAAATCCAAATTGAAGACAATAGTAAGGCAATTTGAAGTAAAAGCATAGCTAGAAGCAATAGTAAGAGAATTTGAAGAAAAAGGTGGTTCAAGTCTATCGTAATTTGAAGAAATTCATGGTAGTAAAACTCATTGCTGAAATCTATGGTAAAAGAATTTTAAGAAAACTATGGTATAACGCTATACCTAGGGAATTTTAAAAGAATCAAGGAAAAATGATAGAGTAAGAGAATTTGAAGAAAAATAATAGTTGAAGGCTATAGCAATGGGTTTTTGACAAAAATTATGACAAAAGCCTATAGTAAAAGAATTTGAAGATATTTGTGGCATAAGGCTAGAGTTAGGGAATTTGAAGAAAAATCATGTCTGTAGGCTATAGTAAGAGAATTTTTTGAATAATAATCGTTTAAGGCTTTTGTAAGAAAATTTAAAGAAAATAATTCCTTTGGAATTTTAGGAAAACTCATGGTTAATTGCTATTGTAATAGAATATAAAGAAAATAAATATTGAATGTTGTTGAGAGATAATTTAAAAAAAAATAGAGCAGAAGATATAGTTAGGAAATTATATGAAAAATCCAAATTGAAGACTATAGTAAGGGAATTTGAAGTAAAAGCATTGTTGGAAGAAATAGTAAGAGAATTTGAAGAAAAAAAGGTGGTTCAAGGCTATAGTAATTTGAAGAAATTCATCATGAAGTAGTAAAACTCATGGGTGAAGTCTATGGTAAAAAGAATTTTAAAAAAACTTAGGTTGAAAGCTATAGAAAGAGAATTTTAATAGAGTCAAGGAAAAAGGATAGAGTAAGAGAATTTGAAGGAATATAGTCGTTGAAGGCTATAGTAAGGGACTTTTGATAAAAAATATGACTAATGGTTAGAGTAAGAAAATTTTAAGAAATTCGTGGCATAAGGCTAGAGTTAGGGAATTTGAAGAAAACTCATGATTGAAGGCTATAGTAAGAGAATTTTTTGAAATATAATAGTTTAAGGCTATTGTAAGAGAATTTAAGGAAATTATTTCTGGAGGAATTTTACGAAAACTCGTAGTTAATGGCAAATGTAATGGAATTTACGGAAGATATATGTTCAAAGTCGTTGTGACATAATTTTAAAAAAATCAGAGCTGAAGGTATAGTTATGAAATTATATGAAAAATCCAAATTGAAGACAATAGTAAGGCAATTTGAAGTAAAAGGATTGCTAGAAGCAATAGTAAGAGAATTTGAAGAAAAAGGTGGTTCAAGTCTATCGTAATTTGAAGAAATTCATGGTAGTAAAACTCGTTGCTGAAATCTATGGTAAAAGAATTTTAAGAAAAATATGGTATAACGCTATACCTAGGGAATTTTAAAAGAATCAAGGAAAAATGATAGAGTAAGAGAATTTGAAGAAAAATAATAGTTGAAGGCTATAGTAATGGGTTTTTGACAAAAATTATGACAAAAGCCTATAGTAAAAGAAATTGAAGATATTTGTGGCATAAGGCTAGAGTTAGGGAATTTGAAGAAAAATCATGTTTGTAGGCTATAGTAAGAGAATTTTTTGAATAATAATCGTTTAAGGCTATTGTAAGAAAATTTAAAGAAAATAATTCCTTTGGAATTTTAGGAAAACTCATGGTTAATTGCTATTGTAATAGAATATAAGGAAAATAAATATTGAATGTTGTTGAGAGATAATTTAAAAAAAAATAGAACAGAAGATATAATTAGGAAATTATATGAAAAATCCAAATTGAAGACTATAGTAAGGGAATTTGAAGTAAAAGCATTGTTGGAAGCAATAGTAAGAGAATTTGAAGGAAAAAGGTGGTTCAAGGCTATAGTAATTTGAAGAAATTCATCGTAGTAAAACTCAAGGGTGAAGTCTATGGTAAAAGAATTTTAAAAAAACTTTGGTTGAAAGCTATAGTAAGGGAATTTTAATAGAGTCAAGGAAAAAGGATAGAGTAAGAGAATTTGAAGGAATATAGACGTTGAAGGCTATAGTGAGGGACTTTAGATAAAAATTATGACTAATGGCTATAGTAAGAGAATTTTAAGATATTCGTGGCATAAGGCTAGAGTTAGAGAATTTGAAGAAAACTCATGATTGAAGGCTATAGTAAGAAAATATTTTGAAAAATAATTTTGTAAGGCTATTGTAAGAGAATTTATTGAAAATAATTCCTAAGGAATTTTAGTAAAACTCATGGTTGATGGCTATTGTAATGGAATTTATAGAAAATAAATGTTGAATATTGTAGTGAGATAATTTTTAAAAAAATCAGAGAACATTAGAGTTAGGAAAATATATGAAAAATCCAAATAGAAAACTATAGTAAGGGAATTTAAAGTAAAAGCATTGCTAGAAGCAATAAAAGGAGAATTTGAAGAAAATGGTGGTTCAAGGCTATAGTAACTTGAAAAAATTCATGGTACCAAAACTCATGGCTGAAGTCTATGGTAAAAGAATTTAAAAAAAACAATGGTTGAAGGCTATAGTAAGGGAATTTTAAAAGGGTCAAGGACAAAAGGATAGAGTAAGAGATTTTAATGAAAAATAATAGTTGAAGGCTATAGTAAAGGACTTTTGATAAAAAATATGAGTAATTGCTAGAGTAAGAGAATTTTAAGATATTCGTGGCATAAGGCTAGAGTTAGGGAATTTGAAGAAAACTCAAGATTGAAGGCTATAGTAAGAGATTTTTTGAAATATAATGGTTTAAGGCTATTGTAAGAGAATTTAAAGAAATTATTTCTGGTGGAATTTTTACTTAAAAACTCAGTAGTTAATGGCAAATGTAATGGAATTTAAGGAAGATATATGTTGAAAGTCGTTGTGATATAATTTGAAGAAAATCAGAGCTGAAGATATAGTTAAGAAATTATATGAAAAATCCAAATTGAAGACAATAGTAAGGCAATTTGAGGTAAAAGCATTGCAGGAAGCAATAGTAAGAGAATTTGAAGAAAAAGGTGGTTCAAGTCTATCGTAATTTGAAGAAATTCATGGTAGTAAAACTCATGGCTGAAGTCTATGGTAAAAGAATTTTAAGAAAACAATGGTATAACACTATACCTAGGGAATTTTAAAAGAATCAAGGAAAAATGATAGAGTAAGAGAATTTGAAGAAAAATAATAGTTGAAGGCTATTGTAATGGATTTTTGACAAAAATTATGACAAAAGCCTATAGTAAGAGAATTTGAAGATATTTGTGGCAAAAGGCTAGAGTTAGGGAATTTGAAGAAAAATCATGTCTGTAGGGTATAGTAAGAGAATTTTTTGAATAATAATCGTTTTAGGCTTTTGTAAGAAAATTTAAAGAAAATAATTCCTTTGGAATTTTAGGAAAACTCATGGTTAATTGCTATTGTAATAGAATATAAAGAAAATAAATATTGAATGTTGTTGAGAGATAATTTAAAAAAAAATAGAGCAGAAGATATAGTTAGGAAATTATATGAAAAATCCAAATTGAAGACTATAGTAAGGGAATTTGAAGTAAAAGCATTGTTGGAAGCAATAGTAAGAGAATTTGAAAAAAAAAGGTGGTTCAAGGCTATAGTAATTTGAAGAAATTCATCGTAGTAAAACTCATGGGTGAAGTCTATGGTAAAAGAATTTTAAAAAAAACTTAGGTTGAAAGCTATAGAAAGGGAATTTTAATAGAGTCAAGGAAAAAGAAAAAGAGTAAGAGAATTTGAAGGAATATAGTCGTTGAAGGCTGTAGTAAGGGACTTTTGATAAAAAAAATATGACTAATGGTTAGAGTAAGAAAATTTTAAGAAATTCGTGGCATAAGGCTAGAGTTAGGGAATTTGAAGAAAACTCATGATTGAAGGCTATAGTAAGAGAATTGTTTGAAATATAATAGTTTAAGGCTATTGTAAGAGAATTTAAAGAAATTATTTCTGGAGGAATTTTACGAAAACTCGTAGTTAATGGCAAATGTAATGGAATTTACGGAAGATATATGTTCAAAGTCGTTGTGACATAATTTTAAAAAAATCAGAGCTGAAGGTATAGTTAAGAAATTATATGAAAAATCCAAATTGAAGACAATAGTAAGGCAATTTGAAGTAAAAGCATAGCTAGAAGCAATAGTAAGAGAATTTGAAGAAAAAGGTGGTTCAAGTCTATCGTAATTTGAAGAAATTCATGGTAGTAAAACTCATTGCTGAAATCTATGGTAAAAGAATTTTAAGAAAACTATGGTATAACGCTATACCTAGGGAATTTTAAAAGAATCAAGGAAAAATGATAGAGTAAGAGAATTTGAAGAAAAATAATAGTTGAAGGCTATAGCAATGGGTTTTTGACAAAAATTATGACAAAAGCCTATAGTAAAAGAATTTGAAGATATTTGTGGCATAAGGCTAGAGTTAGGGAATTTGAAGAAAAATCATGTCTGTAGGCTATAGTAAGAGAATTTTTTGAATAATAATCGTTTAAGGCTTTTGTAAGAAAATTTAAAGAAAATAATTCCTTTGGAATTTTAGGAAAACTCATGGTTAATTGCTATTGTAATAGAATATAAAGAAAATAAATATTGAATGTTGTTGAGAGATAATTTAAAAAAAAATAGAGCAGAAGATATAGTTAGGAAATTATATGAAAAATCCAAATTGAAGACTATAGTAAGGGAATTTGAAGTAAAAGCATTGTTGGAAGAAATAGTAAGAGAATTTGAAGAAAAAGGTGGTTCAAGGCTATAGTAATTTGAAGAAATTCATCGTAGTAAAACTCATGGGTGAAGTCTATGGTAAAAGAATTTTAAAAAAACTTAGGTTGAAAGCTATAGAAAGAGAATTTTAATAGAGTCAAGGAAAAAGGATAGAGTAAGAGAATTTGAAGGAATATAGTCGTTGAAGGCTATAGTAAGGGACTTTTGATAAAAAATATGACTAATGGTTAGAGTAAGAAAATTTTAAGAAATTCGTGGCATAAGGCTAGAGTTAGGGAATTTGAAGAAAACTCATGATTGAAGGCTATAGTAAGAGAATTTTTTGAAATATAATAGTTTAAGGCTATTGTAAGAGAATTTAAGGAAATTATTTCTGGAGGAATTTTACAAAAAACTCGTAGTTAATGGCAAATGTAATGGAATTTACGGAAGATATATGTTCAAAGTCGTTGTGACATAATTTTAAAAAAAATCAGAGCTGAAGGTATAGTTATGAAATTATATGAAAAATCCAAATTGAAGACAATAGTAAGGCAATTTGAAGTAAAAAAAGGATTGCTAGAAGCAATAGTAAGAGAATTTGAAAAAAAAGGTGGTTCAAGTCTATCGTAAGTAATTTGAAGAAATTCATGGTAGTAAAAACTCGTTGCTGAAATCTATGGTAAAAAGAATTTTAAGAAAAATATGGTATAACGCTATACCTAGGGAATTTTAAAAGAATCAAGGAAAAATGATAGAGTAAGAGAATTTGAAGAAAAATAATAGTTGAAGGCTATAGTAATGGGTTTTGACAAAAAATTATGACAAAAGCCTATAGTAAAAAAGAATTTGAAGATATTTGTGGCATAAGGCTAGAGTTAGGGAATTTGAAGAAAAATCATGTTTGTAGGCTATAGTAAGAGAATTTTTTTTGAATAATAATCGTTTAAGGCTATTGTAAGAAAATTTAAAGAAAATAATTCCTTTGGAATTTTAGGAAAACTCATGGTTAATTGCTATTGTAATAGAATATAAGGAAAATAAATATTGAATGTTGTTGAGAGATAATTTAAAAAAAAATAGAACAGAAGATATAATTAGGAAATTATATGAAAAATCCAAATTGAAGACTATAGTAAGGGAATTTGAAGTAAAAGCATTGTTGGAAGCAATAGTAAGAGAATTTGAAGAAAAAGGTGGTTCAAGGCTATAGTAATTTGAAGAAATTCATCGTAGTAAAACTCAAGGGTGAAGTCTATGGTAAAAGAATTTTAAAAAAACTTTGGTTGAAAGCTATAGTAAGGGAATTTTAATAGAGTCAAGGAAAAAGGATAGAGTAAGAGAATTTGAAGGAATATAGACGTTGAAGGCTATAGTGAGGGACTTTAGATAAAAATTATGACTAATGGCTATAGTAAGAGAATTTTAAGATATTCGTGGCATAAGGCTAGAGTTAGAGAATTTGAAGAAAACTCATGATTGAAGGCTATAGTAAGAAAATATTTTGAAAAATAATTTTGTAAGGCTATTGTAAGAGAATTTATTGAAAATAATTCCTAAGGAATTTTAGTAAAACTCATGGTTGATGGCTATTGTAATGGAATTTATAGAAAATAAATGTTGAATATTGTAGTGAGATAATTTTTCAAAAATCAGAGAACGTAGAGTTAGGAAAATATATGAAAAATCCAAATAGAAAACTATAGTAAGGGAATTTAAAGTAAAAGCATTGCTAGAAGCAATAAAAGGAGAATTTGAAGAAAATGGTGGTTCAAGGCTATAGTAACTTGAAAAAATTCATGGTACCAAAACTCATGGCTGAAGTCTATGGTAAAAGAATTTAAAAAAAACAATGGTTGAAGGCTATAGTAAGGGAATTTTAAAAGGGTCAAGGACAAAAGGATAGAGTAAGAGATTTTAATGAAAAATAATAGTTGAAGGCTATAGTAAAGGACTTTTGATAAAAAATATGAGTAATTGCTAGAGTTAGAGAATTTTAAGATATTCGTGGCACAAGGCTAGAGTTAAGGAATTTGAAGAAAACTCAAGATTGAAGGCTATAGTAAGAAATTTTTTTGAAATATAATGGTTTAAGGCTATTGTAAGAGAATTTAAAGAAATTATTTCTGGAGGAATTTTACGAAAACTCGAAGTTAATGGCAAATGTAATGGAATTTAAGGAAGATATATGTTGAATGTCGTTGTGACATAATTTTAAGAAAATCAGAGCTGAAGGTATAGTTAAGAAATTATATGAAAAATCCAAATTGAAGACAATAGTAAGGCAATTTGAAGTAAAAGCATTACTAGAAGCAATAGTAAGAGAATTTGAAGAAATAGGTGGTTCAAGTCTATCGTAATTTGAAGAAATTCATGGTAGTAAAACTCATGGCTGAAGTCTATGGTAAAAGAATTTTAAGAAAACTATGGTATAACGCTATACCTTGGGAATTTTAAAAGATTCAAGGAAAAATGATAGAGTAAGAGAATTTGAAGAAAAATAATAGTAGAAGGCTATAGTAATGGATTTTTGACAAAAATTATGACAAAAGCCTATAGTAAGAGAATTTGAAGATATTTGTGGCATAAGGCTAGAGTTAGGGAATTTGAAGAAAAATCATGTCTGTAGGCTATAGTGAGAGAATTTTTCGAAAAATAATCGTTTAAGTCTTTTGTAAGAGAATTTAAATAAAATAATTCCTTGGGAATTATAAGAAAACTCATGGTTAATTGCTATTGTAATAGAATATAAAGAAAATAAATATTGAATATTGTTGAGAGATAATTCAAAAAAAAATAGAACAGAAGATATAATTAGGAAATTATATGAAAAATCCAAATTGAAGACTATAGTAAGGGAATTTGAAGTAAAAGCATTGTTGGAAGCAATAGAAAGAGAATTTGAAGAAAAAGGTGGTTCAAGGCTATAGTAATTTGAAGAAATTCATCGTAGTAAAACTCATGGGTGAAGTCTATGGTAAAAGAATTTTATAAAAACTTTGGTTGAAAGCTATAGTAAGGGAATTTTAATAGAGTCAAGGAAAAAGGATAGAGTAAGAGAATTTGAAGGAATATAGACGTTGAAGGCTATAGTAAGGGACTTTTGATAAAAATTATGACTAATGGCTATAGGAAGAGAATTTTAAGATATTCGTGGCATAAGGCTAGAGTTAGAGAATTTGAAGAAAACTCATGATTGAAGGCTATAGTAAGAAATTTTTTTAAAAAATAATTGTGTAAGGCTATTGTAAGAGAATTTAATGAAAATAATTCCTAAGGAATTTTAGTAAAACTCATGCTTGATGGCTATTGTAATGGAATTTATTGAAAATAAATGTCGAATATTGTAGTGAGATAATTTTTCAAAAATCAGAGAACGTAGAGTTAGGAAAATATATGAAAAATCCAAATAGAAAACTATAGTAAGGGAATTTAAAGTAAAAGCATTGCTAGAAGCAATAAAAGGAGAATTTGAAGAAAAAGGTGGTTCAAGGCTATAGTAACTTGAAAAAATTCATGGTACCAAAACTCATGGCTGAAGTCTATGGTAAAAGAATTTAAAAAAAAAAATTGTAGAAGGCTATAGTAAGGGAATTTTAAAAGGGTCACGGACAAAAGGATAGAGTAAGAGATTTTAATGAAAAATAATAGTTGAAGGATATAGTAAAGGACTTTTGATAAAAAATATGAGTAATTGCTAGAGTAAGAGAATTTTAAGATATTCGTGGCACAAGGCTAAAGTTAGGGAATTTGAAGAAAACTCAAGATAGAAGGCTATAGTAAGAGAATTTTTTGAAATATAATGGTTTAAGGCTATTGTAAGAGAATTTAAAGAAATTTTTTCTAGAGGAATTTTACGAAAACTCGAAGTTAATGGCAAATCTAATGGAATTTAAGGAAGATATATGTTGAATGTCGTTGTGACATAATTTTAAGAAAATCAGAGCTGAAGGTATAGTTAAGAAATTATATGAAAAATCCAAATTGATGACAATAGTATGGCAATTTGAAGTAAAAGCATTGCTAGAAGCAATAGTAAGAGAATTTGAAGAAAAAGGTGGTTTAAGTCTATCGTAATTTGAAGAAATTCATGGTAGTAAAACTCATGGCTGAAGTCTATGGTAAAAGAATTTTAAGAAAACTATGGTATAACGCTATACCTAGGGAATTTTAAAAGATTCAAGGAAAAATAATAGAGTAAGAGAATTTGAAGAAAAATAATAATTGAAGGCTATAGTAATGGATTTTTGACAAAAATTATGACAAAAGCCTATAGTAAGAGAATTTGAAGATATTTGTGGCATAAGGCTAGAGTTAGGGAATTTGAAGAAAAATCATGTCTATAGGCTATAGTAAGAGAATTTTTTGAATAATAATCGTTTAAGGCTTTTGTAAGAAAATTTAAAGAAAATAATTCCTTTGGAATTTTAGGAAAACTCATGGTTAATTGCTATTGTAATAGAATATAATGAAAATAAATATTGAATGTTGTTGAGAGATAATTTTAAAAAAAATAGAGCATAAGATATAGTTAGGAAATTATATGAAAAATCCAAATTGAAGACTATAGTAAGGGAATTTGAAGTAAAAGCATTGTTGGAAGCAGTAGTAAGAGAATTTGAAGAAAAAGGTGGTTCAAGCAATAGTAATTTGAAGAAATTCATCGTAGTAAAACTCATGGGTGAAGTCTATGGTAAAAGAATTTTAAAAAAACATTGGTTGAAAGCTATAGTAAGGGAATTTTAATATAGTCAAGGAAAAAGGATAGAGTAAGAGAATTTGAAGGAATATAGTCGTTGAAGGCTATAGTAAGGGACTTTTGATAAAAATTATGACTAATGGCTATTGTAACAGAATTTTAAGATATTCGTGGCATAAGGCTAGAGTTAGAGAATTTGAAGAAAACTCATGATAGAAGGCAATAGTAAGAAAATTTTTTGAAAAATAATTGTGTAAGGCTATTGTAAGAGAATTTATTGAAAATAATTCCTAAGGAATTTTAGTAAAACTCATGGTTGATGGCTATTGTAATGGAATTTATAGAAAATAAATGTCGAATATTGTAGTGAGATAATTTTAAAAAAATCAGAGAACGTATAGTTGGGAAATTATATGAAAAATCCTAATTGAAAACTATTGTAAGGGACTTTGAAGTAAAAGCATTGCTAGAAGCAATAGTAGGAGAAATTGTAGAAAATGGTGGTTGAAGGGTATAGTAACTTGAAAAAATTCATGGCACCAAAACTCATGGCTGAAGTCTATGGTAAAAGAATTTAAAAAAAACTAAGGTTTAAGGCTATAGTAAGGGAATTTTAAAAGGGTCAAGGACAAAAGGATAGAGTAAGAGATTTTAATGAAAAATAATAGTTGAAGGCTATAGTAAAGGACTTTTGATAAAAAATATGACTAATTGCTAGAGTAAGAGAATTTTAAGATATTCGTGGCACAAGGCTAGAGTTAGGGAATTTGAAGAAAACTCATGATTGAAGGCTATAGTAAGAGAATTTTTTGAAATATAATGGTTTAAGGCTATTGTAAGAGAATTTAAAGAAATTATTTCTGGAGAAATTTTACGAAAACTCGTAGTTAATGGCAAATGTAATGGAATTTAAGGAAGATATATGTTGAAAGTCGTTGTGACATAATTTTAAGAAAATCAGAGCTGAAGGTATAGTTAAGAAATGATATGAAAAATCCAAATTGAAGACAATAGTAAGGCAATTTGAAGTAAAAGCATTGCTAGAAGCAATAGTAAGAGAATTTGAAGAAAAAGGTGGTTCAAGTCTATCGTAATTTGAAGAAATTCATGGTAGTAAAACTCATTGCTGAAATCTATGGTAAAAAAGAATTTTAAGAAAACTATGGTATAACGCTATACCTAGGGAATTTTAAAAGAATCAAGGAAAAATGAAAGAGTAAGAGAATTTGAAGAAAAATAATAGTTGAAGGCTATAGTAATGGATTTTTTGACAAAAATTATGACAAAAGCCTATAGTAAGAGAATTTGAAGATATTTGTGGCATAAGGCTAGAGTTAGGGAATTTGAAGAAAAATCATGTCTGTAGGCTATAATAAGAGAATTTTTTGAATAATAATCGTTTAAGGCTTTTGTAAGAAAATTTAAAGAAAATAATTCCTTTGGAATTTTAGGAAAAGTCATGGTTAATTGCTATTGTAATAGAATATAAATAAAATAAATATTGAATGTTGCTGAGAGATAATTTAAAAAAAAATAGAGCAGAAGATATAGTTAGGAAATTATATGAAAAATCCAAATTGAAGACTATAGTAAGGGAATTTGAAGCAAAAGCATTGTTGGAAGCAGTAGTAAGAGAATTTGAAGAAAAAGGTGGTTCAAGGCAATAGTAATTTGAAGAAATTCATCGTAGTAAAACTCATGGGGTGAAGTCTATGGTAAAAGAATTTTAAAAAAACTTTGGTTGAAAGCTATAGTAAGGGAATTTTAATAGAGTCAAGGAAAAAGGATAGAGTAAGAGAATTTGAAGGAATATAGTCGTTGAAGGCTATAGTAAGGGACTTTTGATAAAAATTATGACTAATGGCTATAGTAAGAGAATTTTAAGATATTCGTGGCATAAGGCTAGAGTTAGAGAATTTGAAGAAAACTCATGATTGAAGGCTATAGTAAGAAAATTTTTTGAAAAATAATTGTGTAAGGCTATTGTAAGAGAATTTATTGAAAATAATTCCTAAGGAATTTTAGTAAAACTCATGGTTGATGGCTATTGTAATGGAATTTATAGAAAATAAATGTTGAATCTTGTAGAGAGATAATTTTAAAAAAATCAGAGAACGTATACTTAGGAAATTCTATGAAAAATCCTAATTGAAAACTATTGTAAGGGACTTTGAAGTAAAAGTATTGCTAGAAGCAATAGTAGGAGAAATTGTAGAAAATGGTGGTTCAAGGCTATAGTAACTGGAAAAAATTCATGGCACCAAAACTCCTGGCTGAAGTCTATGGTAAAAGAATTTAAAAAAAATTATGGTTTAAGGCTATAGTAAGGGAATTTTAAAAGGGTCAAGGACAAAAGGATAGAGTAAGAGATTTTGATGGAAAATAATAGTTGAAGGCTATAGTAAAGGACTTTTGATAAAAAATAAGACTAATGGCTAGAGTAAGAGAATTTTAAGAAATTCGTGGCATAAGGCTAGAGTTAGGGAATTTGAAGAAAACTCATGATTGAAGGCTATAGTAAGAGAATTTTTTGAAATATAATGGTTTAAGGCTATTGTAAGAGAATTTAAAGAAATTATTTCTGGAGAAATTTTACGAAAACTCGTAGTTAATGGCAAATGTAATGGAATTTAAGGAAGATATATGTTGAAAGTCGTTGTGACATAATTTTAAGAAAATCAGAGCTGAAGGTATAGTTAAGAAATGATATGAAAAATCCAAATTGAAGATAATAGTTGCTAGAAGC
>JAINDJ010000063.1:0-77055 GCA_019845555.1 Aristolochia fimbriata
CAACAAGTTAGGTTGTTGCAAACTGGGTTTAGCAACAAGTTAGGTTGTTGCAAAATGGGTTTAGCAACAAGTTCGGTTGTTGCAAACCGGGTTTAGCAACAAGTTGGTTGTTTACAAACCCGGGTTTAGCAACAAGTTAGGTTGTTACAAAACCGGGTTTAGCAACAAGTTCATTTGTTGCAAAATGGGTTTTGCAACAAGTTTGGTTGTTCCAAACCGGGTTTTAGCAACAAGTTAGGTTGTTTTGCAAACCGGGGTTTAGCAACAAGTTCTGTTGTTGCAAAATGGGTTTAACAACAAGTTCGGTTGTTACCAAACTGGGGTTTAGCAACAAGTTTGGTTGTTGCAAACCGGGTTTAGCAACAAGTTGGTTTGTTGCAAACCGGGTTGAGCAACAAGTTTGGTTGTTGCAAACCGGGTTTAGCAACAAAGTTCGATTTTTTACCAAACCGGGTTTAGCAACAAGTTGGTTGTTCAAAATGGGTTTTAGCAACAAGTTGGTTGTTGCAAAACCGGGTTTAGCAACAAGTTCGGTTGTTCCAACCCGGGTTTAGCAACAAGTTAGGTTGTTTTGCAAACTGGGTTTAGCAACAAGTTTGGTTGTTCAAACCCGGGTTTAGCAACAAGTTCGGTTGTTGCAAACCGGGTTTAGCAACAAGTTAGGTTGTTGCAAACCGGGTTTAGCAACAAACGGTTGTTGCAAACTGGGTTTAACAACAAGTTTGGTTGTTGCAAACCCGGGTTTAGCAACAAGTTGGTTGTTGCAAAGCGGTTTTTGCAACAAGTTCGGTTGTTGCAAACCGGGTTTAGCAACAAGTTTGGTTGTTGCAAACCGGGTTTAGCAACAAGTTGGTTGTTGCAAACCGGGTTTAGCAACAAGTTGGTTGTTGCAAACCGGGTTTAGCAACAAGTTAGGTTGTTGCAAACGGGTTTAGCAACAAGTTTGGTTGTTCAAACCGGGTTTAGCAACAAGTTAGGTTGTTGCAAACCGGGTTTAGCAACAAGTTTGGTTGTTGCAAACTGGGTTTAGCAACAAGTTCGGTTGTTGCAAACCGGGTTTAGCAACAAGTTTGTTGTTGCAAACCGGGTTTAGCAACAAGTTCGGTTGTTGCAAAATGGGTTTTAGCAACAAGTTTGGTTGTTTGCAAACCCGGGTTTAGCAACAAGTTCGGTTGTTGCAAACCGGGTTTAGCAACAAGTTTGGTTGTTACCAAACCGGGTTTAGCAACAAGTTGGTTGTTGCAAACTCGGGCAAAAGCGGGTTTTTGCAAACAAGTTTGGTTGTTGCAAAATGGGTTTAGCAACAAGTTCGGTTGTTGCAAACCGGGTTTAACAACAAGTTCGGTTGTTGCAAAATGGGTTTAGCAACAAGTTCGGTTGTTGCAAACCGGGTTTACCAACAAGTTCGGTTGTTTGCAAACCGGGTTTAGCAACAAGTTGGTTGTTGCAAACCGGGTTTAGCAACAAGTTGGTTGTTTGCAAACCTGGGTTTAGCAACAAGTTCGGTTGTTGCAAACCCGGGTTTAGCAACAAGTTCGGTTGTTGCAAACCGGGTTTAACAACAAGTTCGGTTGTTACAAACCCGGGTTTAGCAACAAGTTCGGTTGTTGCAAACCGGGTTTAGCAACAAGTTGGTTGTTGCAAACCCGGGTTTAGCAACAAGTTTGGTTGTTTGCAAACCGGGTTTAGCAACAAGTTTGGTTGTTGCAAACCGGGTTTAGCAACAAGTTAGGTTGTTGCAAACTGGGTTTAGCAACAAGTTTGGTTGTTCCAAAATGGGTTTAGCAACAAGTTGGTTGTTAAACCGGGTTTTAGCAACAAGTTCGGTTGTTGCAAAACCGGGTTTAGCAACAAGTTGGTTATTTTGCAAACGGGTTTTAGCAACAAGTTTGGTTGTTGCAAACGGGGTTTAGCAACAAGTTGGTTGTTACAAAGCGGGTTTTAGCAACAAGTTCGGTTGTTGCAAACGGGTTTAGCAACAAGTTAGGTTGTTGCAAACCCGGGTTTAGCAACAAGTTTGGTTGTTGCAAATGGGTTTAGCAACAAGTTGGTTGTTCAAGCCGGGTTTAGCAACAAGTTCGGTTGTTGCAAAATGGGGTTTAGCAACAAGTTCGGTTGTTCCAAAATGGGTTTAGCAACAAGTTTGGTTGTTGCAAAACTGGGTTTAGCAACAAGTTCGGTTGTTGCAAACCGGGTTTAGCAACAAGTTGGTTATTTACCAAACCCGGGTTTAGCAACAAGTTCGGTTGTTGCAAACCGGGTTTAGCAACAAGTTAGGTTGTTGCAAACCCGGGTTTAGCAACAAGTTGGTTGTTGCAAAACCGGGTTTAACAACAAGTTCGGTTGTTGCAAACCGGGTTTAGCAACAAGTTTGG
Organism: Aristolochia fimbriata; assembly: GCA_019845555.1. Classification (NCBI taxonomy): domain Eukaryota; kingdom Viridiplantae; phylum Streptophyta; class Magnoliopsida; order Piperales; family Aristolochiaceae; genus Aristolochia; species Aristolochia fimbriata. Next base: position 2,376 of record JAINDJ010000063.1, read on the forward strand.
TTGTTGCAAACTGGGTTTAGCAACAAGTTTGGTTGTTGCAAAATGGGTTTAGCAACAAGTTCGGTTGTTGCAAGCGGGTTTAGCAACAAGTTCGGTTGTTGCAAACCGGGTTTAGCAACAAGTTTGGTTGTTGCAAACCGGGTTTAGCAACAAGTTCGGTTATTTTGCAAACGGGTTTAGCAACAAGTTGGTTGTTGCAAACCGGGTTTAGCAACAAGTTCGGTTGTTGCAAACCGGGTTTTTAGCAACAAGTTTGGTTGTTGCAAACCGGGTTTAGCAACAAGTTTGGTTTGTTGCAAACCGGGTTTAACAACAAGTTTGGTTGTTACCAAACCCGGGTTTAGCAACAAGTTCGGTTGTTGCAAACGGGTTTAACAACAAGTTCGGTTGTTGCAAACCGGGTTTAACAACAAGTTCGGTTGTTGCAAACCGGGTTTAGCAACAAGTTTGGTTGTTGCAAATGGGTTTAGCAACAAGTTTGGTTGTTGCAAACGGGGTTTAGCAACAAGTTAGGTTGTTGCAAACCGGGTTTAGCAACAAGTTTGGTTGTTACCAAACCGGGTTTAGCAACAAGTTCGGTTGTTGCAAACCGGTTTTAACAACAAGTTGGTTGTTTGCAAAGCGGGTTTAGCAACAAGTTCGGTTTTTTGCAAACCGGGGTTTAGCAACAAGTTTGGTTGTTGCAAAACTGGGTTTAGCAACAAGTTGGTTTTGTTGCAAACCGGGTTTAACAACAAGTTCGGTTGTTGCAAACCGGGTTTAGCAACAAGTTCGGTTGTTGCAAACCGGGTTTAGCAACAAGTTGGGTTGTTGCAAACCGGGTTTAACAACAAGTTTGGTTGTTGCAAACGGGTTTAGCAACAAGTTTGGTTGTTGCAAACCGGGTTTAGCAACAAGTTTGGTTGTTCCAAAACCGGGTTTTAGCAACAAGTTGGTTGTTGCAAAATGGGTTTAGCAACAAGTTTGGTTGTTGCAAACCGGGTTTAGCAACAAGTTTGGTTTGTTGCAAACCGGGTTTAGCAACAAGTTGGTTGTTGCAAACTGGGTTTAGCAACAAGTTCGGTTGTTGCAAACCGGGTTTTAGCAACAAGTTGGTTGTTGCAAACCCGGGTTTAGCAACAAGTTGGGTTGTTGCAAACCGGGTTTAGCAACAAGTTTGGTTGTTGCAAACCGGGTTTAGCAACAAGTTCGGTTGTTGCAAACCGGGTTTAGCAACAAAGTTTGGTTGTTCAAAATGGGTTTAGCAACAAGTTGGTTGTTGCAAACCGGGTTTAGCAACAAGTTGGTTGTTGCAAACCGGGTTTAGCAACAAGTTTGGTTGTTGCAAACCGGGTTTAGCAACAAGTTCGGTTGTTGCAAACCGGGTTTAGCAACAAGTTGGTTGTTGCAAACCGGGTTTAGCAACAAGTTCGGTTGTTGCAAAACCGGGTTTAGCAACAAGTTTGGTTGTTGCAAACGGGTTTTAGCAACAAGTTGGTTGTTTGCAAACTGGGTTTTAGCAACAAGTTTGGTTGTTGCAAACCGGGTTTAGCAACAAGTTCGGTTGTTACAAACGGGGTTTAACAACAAGTTGGTTGTTGCAAAACCGGGTTTAGCAACAAGTTCGGTTGTTGCAAACCGGGTTTAGCAACAAGTTGGTTGTTGCAAACCGGGTTTAGCAACAAGTTGGTTGTTGCAAAATGGGTTTAGCAACAAAGTTGGTTATTTGCAAACTGGGTTTAGCAACAAGTTCGGTTGTTGCAAACCGGGTTTTAGCAACAAGTTCGGTTGTTGCAAACCGGGTTTAACAACAAGTTTGGTTGTTACCAAAATGGGTTTAACAACAAGTTGGTTGTTACAAACTGGGTTTTAGCAACAAGTTCGGTTGTTGCAAACCGGGTTTAGCAACAAGTTCGGTTATTTTGCAAACCGGGTTTAACAACAAGTTGGTTGTTGCAAACGGGTTTAGCAACAAGTTCGGTTGTTGCAAACGGGTTTAGCAACAAGTTCGGTTGTTCCAAAATGGGTTTAGCAACAGCAACACGTTTGGTTGTTGCAAATGGGTTTAACAACAAGTTCGGTTGTTGCAAAATGGGTTTAACAACAAGTTCGGTTGTTGCAAACCCGGGTTTAGCAACAAGTTAGGTTGTTTGCAAACGGGTTTAGCAACAAGTTCGGTTGTTGCAAACCGGGTTTAGCAACAAGTTTGGTTGTTGCAAACCGGGTTTAACAACAAGTTTGGTTGTTGCAAACCCGGGTTTAGCAACAAGTTGGTTTGTTGCAAACCGGGTTTAGCAACAAGTTCGGTTGTTGCAAACCGGGTTTAACAACAAGTTCGGTTGTTGCAAAACCGGGTTTAGCAACAAGTTGATTTATTTGCAAACCCGGGTTTAGCAACAAGTTGGTTGTTGCAAAACCGGGTTTAGCAACAAGTTTGGTTGTTGCAAACCCGGGTTTTAGCAACAAGTTTGGTTGTTGCAAAAATGGGTTTAGCAACAAGTTCGGTTGTTTTGCAAACGGGTTTAGCAACAAGTTTGGTTATTTGCAAACCGGGTTTAGCAACAAGTTCGGTTGTTGCAAACCCGGGTTTAGCAACAAGTTCGGTTGTTGCAAACCGGTTTTAGCAACAAGTTTGGTTATTTGCAAACCCGGGTTTAGCAACAAGTTTGGTTGTTGCAAACCGGGTTTAGCAACAAGTTTGGTTATTTGCAAACCGGGTTTTAGCAACAAGTTAGGTTGTTGCAAAGCGGGTTTAACAACAAGTTCGGTTGTTTGCAAACCGGGTTTAACAACAAGTTCGGTTTTTTGCAAAATGGGTTTAACAACAAGTTTGGTTGTTGCAAACTGGGTTTAGCAACAAGTTCGGTTGTTCCCAAACCGGGTTTAGCAACAAGTTTGGTTGTTTGCAAACCGGGTTTAGCAACAAGTTCGGTTGTTGCAAATGGGTTTTAGCAACAAGTTTGGTTGTTGCAAACCGGGTTTAGCAACAAGTTTGGTTGTTGCAAACCGGGTTTAGCAACAAGTTTGTTAGTTGTTGCAAAAGCGGGTTTAGCAACAAGTTTGGTTGTTTTCCAAACGGGTTTAGCAACAAGTTCGGTTGTTGCAAAACCGGGTTTAGCAACAAGTTTGGTTGTTACCAAACCGGGTTTAGCAACAAGTTCGGTTGTTGCAAACCGGGTTTAGCAACAAGTTCGGATTTATTTGCAAACCGGGTTTAACAACAAGTTTGGTTGTTCCAAAATGGGTTTAGCAACAAGTTTGGTTGTTGCAAACCCGGGTTTAGCAACAAGTTGGTTGTACCAAAACCGGGTTTAGCAACAAAGTTGATGTTGTTGCAAACCGGGTTTTAGCAACAAGTTCGGTTGTTACCAAACCGGGTTTGCAAAAACCCGGTTTGTTGCAAACCGGGTTTAGCAACAAGTTGGTTGTTGCAAACCGGGTTTAGCAACAAGTTGGTTGTTGCAAACCGGGTTTAACAACAAGTTCGGTTGTTTTGCAAACCTGGGTTTTAACAAGTTTGGTTGTTTTGCAACAATTCGGTTGTTGCAAAATGGGTTTAGCAACAAGTTGGTTGTTGCAAAACCGGGTTTAGCAACAAGTTGGTTGTTACAAAACCGGGTTTAGCAACAAGTTTGGTTGTTGCAAAATGGGTTTAACAACAAGTTGGTTATTTACAAACCCGGGTTTTAGCAACAAGTTTGGTTTTGTTGCAAAACGGGTTTTAGCAACAAGTTTGGTTGTTGCAAAATGGGTTTAGCAACAAGTTGGTTGTTGCAAACCGGGTTTAGCAACAAGTTTGGTTGTTGCAAACCGGGTTTAACAACAAGTTTGGTTGTTGCAAACCGGGTTTAGCAACAAGTTTGGTTGTTTGCAAACCGGGTTTAGCAACAAGTTTGGTTGTTGCAAACCTGGGTTTAGCAACAAGTTTGGTTGTTGCAAAATGGGTTTAGCAACAAGTTCGGTTGTTTGCAAAATGGGTTTAGCAACAAGTTCGGTTTTTGCAAAACTGGGTTTAGCAACAAGTTCGGTTGTTGCAAACCGGGTTTAGCAACAAGTTTGGTTGTTACAAAACTGGGTTTAGCAACAAGTTCGGTTGTTGCAAACCGGGTTTTAGCAACAAGTTCGGTTGTTGCAAACTGGGTTTAGCAACAAGTTTGGTTGTTGCAAACCGGGTTTAGCAACAAGTTCGGTTGTTGCAAACCGGGTTTTAGCAACAAGTTCGGTTGTTTGCAAACCGGGTTTAGCAACAAGTTGGTTGTTGCAAAATGGGTTTAGCAACAAGTTCGGTTGTTGCAAGCCTGGGTTTAGCAACAAGTTCGGTTGTTGCAAAGCGGGTTTAGCAACAAGTTGGTTGTTGCAAAATGGGGTTTAACAACAAGTTGGTTGTTGCAAACTGGGTTTTAGCAACAAGTTTGGTTGTTGCAAACTGGGTTTAGCAACAAGTTCGGTTGTTGCAAACCGGGTTTAGCAACAAGTTGGTTGTTGCAAACCGGGTTTAACAACAAGTTGGTTGTTGCAAAACCGGGTTTAGCAACAAGTTCGGTTGTTGCAAACCGGGTTTAACAACAAGTTAGGTTGTTCCAAAATGGGTTTAGCAACAAGTTTGGTTGTTGCAAACTGGGTTTAGCAACAAGTTCGGTTTGTTCCAAACGGGTTTAGCAACAAGTTTGTTTGTTGCAAACCGGGTTTAGCAACAAGTTAGGTTGTTGCAAATGGGGTTTAGCAACAAGTTAGGTTGTTGCAAACCGGGTTTAGCAACAAGTTAGGTTGTTGCAAACCCGGGTTTAACAACAAGTTTGGTTGTTGCAAACCGGGTTTAGCAACAAGTTTGGTTGTTGCAAACCGGGTTTAGCAACAAGTTTAGGTTGTTGCAAAACCGGGTTTAGCAACAAGTTCGGTTTGTTGCAAACCGGGTTTAGCAACAAGTTCGGTTGTTACAAACCGGGTTTAGCAACAAGTTGGTTAGTTTGCAAAGCGGGTTTAGCAACAAGTTCGGTTATTTGCAAACGGGTTTAAACAACAAGTTTGGTTGTTTCAAAATGGGTTTAGCAACAAGTTTGGTTGTTGCAAACCGGGTTTTAATGGGCAACAAGTTAGGTTGTTTTGCAAACCCGGGTTTTAGCAACAAGTTTGGTTGTTGCAAACCGGGTTTAGCAACAAGTTCGGTTGTTGCAAACCCGGGTTTAGCAACAAGTTTGGTTGTTGCAAACTGGGTTTTAGCAACAAGTTCGGTTGTTACAAAACCGGGTTTAGCAACAAGTTTGGTTTGTTGCAAAATGGGGTTTAGCAAAAAGTTCGGTTGTTCAAAATGGGTTTAGCAACAAGTTCGGTTGTTGCAAAACCGGGTTTAGCAACAAGTTGGTTGTTGCAAACCGGGTTTAGCAACAAGTTCGGTTGTTTGCAAACTGGGTTTAACAACAAGTTCGGTTGTTTCAAAATGGGGTTTAACAACAAGTTGATTTGTTGCAAACGGGTTTTGCAACAAAGTTGGTTGTTGCAAACCAACAAGTTGGTTGTTTGCAAACCGGGTTTTAACAACAAGTTCGGTTGTTGCAAACCGGGTTTTACAACAAGTTGGTTGTTGCAAACCGGGTTTAACAACAAGTTCGGTTGTTGCAAACCGGGTTTAGCAACAAGTTTGGTTGTTGCAAACGGGTTTTACAACAAGTTGGGTATTTGCAAACCGGGTTTAGCAACAAGTTCGGTTGTTGCAAACCGGGTTTAACAACAAGTTCGGTTTTTGCAAACCGGGTTTAGCAACAAAGTTCGGTTTTTGCAAACCGGGTTTAGCAACAAGTTCGGTTGTTGCAAACCGGGTTTAGCAACAAGTTCTGTTGTTGCAAACGGGTTTGCAAACAAGGGTTTAACCCGGGTTTTACAACAAGTTGGTTGTTCAAAATGGGTTTAGCAACAAGTTTGGTTGTTCCAAACCGGGTTTAGCAACAAGTTCGGTTATTTTGCAAACCGGGTTTAGCAACAAGTTGGTTATTTGCAAACGGGTTTTAGCAACAAGTTTGGTTGTTTGCAAACCGGGTTTAGCAACAAGTTCGGTTGTTGCAAACGGGTTTTTAACAACAAGTTCGGTTGTTGCAAACGGGTTTTAGCAACAAGTTGGTTGTTGCAAACGGGTTTAGCAACAAGTTGGTTGTTGCAAAGCGGGTTTAACAACAAGTTTGGTTGTTGCAAACCTGGGTTTAGCAACAAGTTCGGTTATTTTGCAAACGGGTTTAGCAACAAGTTCGGTTGTTACAAACCGGGGTTTAGCAACAAGTTGGTTGTTTGCAAACTGGGTTTAGCAACAAGTTTGGTTGTTGCAAAACTGGGTTTAGCAACAAGTTTGGTTGTTTGCAAACCGGGTTTTTAACAACAAGTTTGGTTGTTGCAAACCGGGTTTAGCAACAAGTTTGGTTGTTGCAAACCGGGTTTTTAACAACAAGTTTGGTTGTTGCAAACCGGGGTTTAGCAACAAGTTGGTTGTTGCAAACCGGGGTTTAGCAACAAGTTGTTGTTACAAACCGGGTTGTTCAACAAACCGGGTTTTACAACAAGTTTGGTTGTTGCAAAATGGGTTTAGCAACAAGTTTGGTTGTTGCAAAATGGGTTTAACAACAAGGTTGTTGCAAAATCGGGTTTAGCAACAAGTTCGGTTGTTGCAAACCGGGTTTAGCAACAAGTTCGGTTATTTGCAAACCCGGGTTTAGCAACAAGTTTGATTTGTTGCAAAACGGGTTTAGCAACAAGTTTGGTTGTTCCAAAGCGGGTTTTAGCAACAAGTTTGGTTGTTGCAAAACGGGTTTAGCAACAAGTTCGGTTGTTGCAAACTGGGTTTAACAACAAGTTGGTTGTTGCAAACCGGTTTTAGCAACAAGTTGGTTGTTGCAAACGGGTTTAGCAACAAGTTTGGTTGTTGCAAAATGGGTTTAGCAACAAGTTTGGTTGTTGCAAACTGGGTTTAGCAACAAGTTCGGTTATTTCCAAACAAACAACAAGTTGGGGTTGCAAACCGGGCAACAAGTTCGGTTGTTGCAACCGGGGTTTAGCAACAAGTTGGTTGTTGCAAACCGGGTTTAGCAACAAGTTCGGTTGTTTGCAAAATGGGTTTAGCAACAAGTTATTCGGTTGTTGCAAACTGGGTTTAGCAACAAGTTCGGTTGTTGCAAACCGGGTTTAGCAACAAGTTCGGTTGTTGCAAACCGGGTTTAGCAACAAGTTCGGTTGTTGCAAACTGGGTTTAGCAACAAGTTTGGTTATTTCCAAACCGGGTTTAGCAACAAGTTCGGTTGTTGCAAACCCGGGTTTAGCAACAAGTTCGGTTTATTTGCAAAATGGGTTTAGCAACAAGTTCGGTTATTTGCAAACCGGGTTTAGCAACAAGTTCGGTTGTTGCAAACCCGGGTTTAGCAACAAGTTTGGTTGTTGCAAAACCGGGTTTAGCAACAAGTTTGGTTGTTGCAAACCGGGTTTAGCAACAAGTTCGGTTGTTGCAAACCGGGTTTACAACAACAAGTTGGTTGTTGCAAAACGGGTTTAGCAACAAGTTCGGGTTTTCAAACACGGGTTTTGCAACAAAGTGGGGTTTAGCAACAAGTTGGGTTTTTACAAAGCGGGTTTAGCAACAAGTTTGGTTGTTGCAAACCGGGTTTAGCAACAAGTTGGTTGTTGCAAACGTTGGGTTTAACAACAAGTTTGGTTTGTTGCAAAGCGGGTTTAGCAACAAGTTTCGGTTGTTTGCAAACGGGTTTAGCAACAAGTTCGGTTGTTGCAAACCCGGGTTTAGCAACAAAGTTTGGTTGTTGCAAAACGGGGTTTAACAACAAGTTTGATTGTTGCAAAAACGGGTTTAGCAACAAGTTTGGTTGTTACAAACCGGGTTTAGCAACAAGTTCGGTTGTTTGCAAACCGGGGTTTAGCAACAAGTTTGGTTGTTACCAAAATGGGTTTAGCAACAAGTTTGGTTGTTGCCAAACGGGTTTTTAACAACAAGTTCGGTTGTTGCAAAACGTTGTTCCAAAAACCGGTTTAGCAACAAGTTCGGTTGTTGCAAACCGGGTTTAGCAACAAGTTTGGTTGTTGCAAAACCGGGTTTAGCAACAAGTTCGGTTGTTGCAAAACCGGGTTTAGCAACAAGTTAGGTTGTTGCAAACCGGGTTTAGGGTTGTTGCAAACCGGGTTTAGCAACAAGTTTGTTTTGTTGCAAACCGGGTTTTAGCAACAAGTTGGTTGTTGCAAACCGGGTTTAGCAACAAGTTGGTTGTTGCAAACCGGGTTTAGCAACAAGTTCGGTTGTTGCAAACCCGGGGTTTGCAACAAGTTTGATTTGTTTGCAAACCGGGTTTAACAACAAGTTTGGTTGTTACAAACCGGGTTTAGCAACAAGTTCGGTTGTTGCAAAGCGGGTTTAGCAACAGTTTGGTTGTTGCAAAATGGGTTTAGCAACAAGTTTGGTTGTTGCAAACCGGGTTTAGCAACAAGTTGGTTGTTGCAAACCGGGTTTAGCAACAAGTTGGTTGTTGCAAACCGGGTTTAGCAACAAGTTCGGTTGTTGCAAAATGGGTTTAGCAACAAGTTTGGTTGTTTGCAAACCGGGTTTAGCAACAAGTTGGTTGTTGCAAACCGGGTTTGCAACAACAAGTTCGGTTGTTGCAAACCGGGTTTAGCAACAAGTTCGGTTGTTGCAAACCGGGTTTTACAACAACAAGTTTGGTTGTTGCAAACTGGGTTTAGCAACAAGTTGGTTGTTGCAAACCGGGTTTAACAACAAGTTTGGTTGTTGCAAACGGGTTTAGCAACAAGTTTGGTTGTTGCAAACCGGGTTTAGCAACAAGTTTGGTTGTTGCAAACCGGGTTTAACAACAAGTTCGGTTGTTGCAAAATGGGTTTAGCAACAAGTTGGTTATTTGCAAACCGGGTTTAGCAACAAGTTGGTTGTTGCAAACCGGGTTTAGCAACAAGTTCGGTTGTTACAAACCGGGTTTAGCAACAAGTTCGGTTTGTTGCAAACCGGGTTTAGCAACAAGTTTGGTTGTTACAAACTGGGTTTAGCAACAAGTTCGGTTTGTTGCAAACCGGGTTTAGCAACAAGTTTCGGTTGTTGCAAACCGGGTTTAACAACAAGTTTGGTTGTTGCAAACCGGGTTTAGCAACAAGTTCGGTTTGTTGCAAAGCGGGTTTAGCAACAAGTTTGGTTGTTGCAAACCGGGTTTAGCAACAAGTTGGGTTTTAGCAACAAGTTGGTTGTTGCAAACCCGGGTTTAACAACAAGTTCGGTTGTTCCAAACCGGGTTTAGCAACAAGTTGGTTATTTGCAAAAACCGGGTTTAGCAACAAGTTTGGTTGTTGCAAACCGGGTTTAGCAACAAGTTTGGTTGTTGCAAACCGGGTTTAACAACAAGTTTGGTTGTTGCAAACCGGGTTTAGCAACAAGTTTGGTTATTTTGCAAACTGGGTTTTAACAAGTTTGGTTGTTGCAAACCGGGTTTAGCAACAAGTTCGGTTGTTGCAAAACGGGTTTAGCAACAAGTTTGGTTGTTGCAAACCGGGTTTAGCAACAAGTTTGGTTGTTGCAAAATGGGTTTAGCAACAAGTTGGTTGTTGCAAACCGGGTTTAGCAACAAGTTGGTTGTTGCAAACGGGTTTTAGCAACAAGTTTGGTTGTTGCAAAATGGTTTTAGCAACAAGTTGGTTGTTTACAAAACCGGGTTTAGCAACAAGTTGGGTTGTTGCAAACCGGGTTTAGCAACAAGTTCGGTTGTTGCAAATGGGTTTAGCAACAAGTTTGGTTGTTGCAAACGGGTTTTTTAGCAACAAGTTCGGTTGTTGCAAACCGGGTTTAGCAACAAGTTTGGTTGTTGCAAACCGGGTTTTAGCAACAAGTTGGTTGTTGCAAACCGGGTTTAGCAACAAGTTGGGTTGTTACAAACTGGGTTTAGCAACAAGTTTGGTTGTTCCAAACCGGGTTTAGCAACAAGTTGGTTTGTTGCAAACCGGGTTTAGCAACAAGTTTGGTTGTTGCAAAATGGGTTTAGCAACAAGTTGGTTGTTGCAAACCGGGTTTAGCAACAAGTTTGGTTGTTGCAAACCGGGTTTAGCAACAAGTTCGGTTGTTACAAACCGGGTTTAACAACAAGTTTGGTTGTTTGCAAACCGGGTTTAGCAACAAGTTGGTTGTTGCAAACCGGGGTTTAGCAACAAGTTCGGTTGTTGCAAACCGGGTTTAGCAACAAGTTCGGTTGTTGCAAACCCGGGTTTAGCAACAAGTTTGGTTGTTGCAAACCCGGGTTTAGCAACAAGTTCGGTTTGTTACCAAACGGGTTTAGCAACAAGTTTGGTTGTTGCAAACCGGGTTTAGCAACAAGTTCGGTTGTTGCAAACCGGGTTTTAACAACAGTTTGGTTGTTGCAAACCCGGGTTTAGCAACAAGTTCAAACCGGGTTTTAACAAACCGGTTTTAGCAACTGGGTTTACAAGTTGGTTGTTGCAAACCGGGTTTAGCAACAAGTTTGGTTGTTGCAAAATGGGTTTTTAGCAACAAGTTTGGTTTGTTGCAAACCTGGGTTTAGCAACAAGTTTGGTTGTTGCAAACCGGGTTTAGCAACAAGTTCGGTTGTTGCAAACCGGGTTTTTTAACAACAAGTTGGTTATTTGCAAACTGGGTTTAACAACAAGTTCGGTTGTTGCAAACCGGGTTTTAGCAACAAGTTTGGTTGTTGCAAACCGGGTTTAGCAACAAGTTGGTTGTTGCAAACCGGGTTTAGCAACAAGTTGGTTGTTTTGCAAACCGGGTTTAGCAACAAGTTTGGTTGTTGCAAAACGGGTTTAGCAACAAGTTCGGTTGTTGCAAACTGGGTTTAGCAACAAGTTTGGTTGTTGCAAAACGGGTTTTTAGCAACAAGTTCGGTTGTTGCAAACCCGGGTTTAGCAACAAGTTAGGTTGTTGCAAACCGGGTTTAGCAACAAGTTAGGTTGTTTGCAAACCGGGTTTTAGCAACAAGTTCGGTTTGTTGCAAACTGGGTTTAGCAACAAGTTCGGTTGTTGCAAACCGGGTTTAGCAACAAGTTCGGTTGTTGCAAACCGGGTTTAGCAAACAAGTTTGGTTGTTGCAAACCGGGTTTAGCAACAAGTTTGGTTGTTGCAAAACCGGGTTTTAGCAACAAGTTGGTTGTTGCAAAACGGGGTTTAACAACAAGTTCGGTTGTTGCAAACCGGGTTTAGCAACAACAAGTTCGGTTGTTGCAACCGGGTTTAGCAACAAGTTCGGTTGTTTTGCAAACCGGGTTTAGCAACAAGTTCGGTTGTTGCAAAACGGGTTTAACAACAAGTTCGGTTGTTGCAAAACCGGGTTTAGCAACAAGTTCGGTTGTTCCAAACCGGGTTTAGCAACAAGTTGGTTGTTGCAAACCGGGTTTAGCAACAAGTTTGGTTGTTGCAAAACCGGGTTTAGCAACAAGTTTGGTTGTTGCAAACCGGGTTTTAGCAACAAGTTGGTTGTTGCAAACCCGGGTTTAGCAACAAGTTGGTTGTTGCAAACCGGGTTTAGCAACAAGTTCGGTTGTTGCAAAACCGGGTTTAGCAACAAGTTTGGTTATTTGCAAACCGGGTTTAGCAACAAGTTTGGTTGTTGCAAACCGGGTTTAGCAACAAGTTCGGTTGTTGCAAACCGGGTTTAGCAACAAGTTTGGTTGTTGCAAACCGGGTTTTTAGTTCGGTTGTTGCAAACGGTTTTAGCAACAAACCGGGTTTAGCAACGGGGTTGGTTGTTTTTTGCAAACCGGGTTTAACAACAAGTTTGGTTGTTGCAAAACCGGGTTTAGCAACAAGTTGGTTGTTGCAAACCGGGTTTAGCAACAAGTTTGGTTGTTGCAAAATGGGTTTTAACAACAAGTTTGGTTTTTGCAAAAACCGGGTTTAACAACAAGTTTGGTTGTTTTGCAAAACCGGGTTTAGCAACAAGTTCGGTTTTGTTACAAAACCGGGTTTAGCAACAAGTTCGGTTTTGTTGCAAACGGGTTTAGCAACAAGTTGGTTGTTGCAAACCGGGTTTAGCAACAAGTTCGGTTGTTGCAAACCGGGTTTAGCAACAAGTTTGGTTGTTGCAAAATGGGTTTAGCAACAAGTTTGGTTGTTGCAAACGGGTTTAGCAACAAGTTTGGTTGTTGCAAACCGGGTTTAGCAACAAGTTCGGTTGTTGCAAACCGGGTTTTAGCAACAAGTTCGGTTGTTGCAAAACCGGGTTTAGCAACAAGTTCGGTTGTTGCAAACCGGGTTTAGCAACAAGTTTAGGTTTGTTGCAAGCGGGTTTAGCAACAAGTTGGTTGTTGCAAACTGGGTTTTAGCAACAAGTTTGGGTTGTTGCAAACCGGGTTTAGCAACAAGTTCGGTTGTTGCAAACCGGGTTTAGCAACAAGTTTGGTTGTTCCAAAATGGGTTTAGCAACAAGTTTGGTTGTTGCAAACGGGTTTAGCAACAAGTTTGGTTATTTGCAAACCGGGTTTAACAACAAGTTCGGTTGTTGCAAAACCGGGTTTTAGCAACAAGTTCGGTTGTTGCAAACCGGGTTTAGCAACAAGTTTGGTTGTTTGCAAAATGGGTTTAACAACAAGTTTGGTTGTTGCAAACCGGGTTTAGCAACAAGTTTGGTTGTTGCAAACCGGGTTTAGCAACAAGTTTGGGTTGTTGCAAACCGGGTTTAGCAACAAGTTCGGTTGTTGCAAACCGGGTTTAGCAACAAGTTGGTTGTTCCAAACCGGGGTTTAGCAACAAGTTTGGTTGTTGCAAACCGGGTTTAGCAACAAGTTCGGTTGTTTGCAAACCGGGTTTAGCAACAAGTTCGGTTTGTTGCAAACCGGGTTTAGCAACAAGTTGGTTGTTTGCAAACCGGGTTTAGCAACAAAGTTCGGTTGTTGCAAACCGGGTTTAGCAACAAGTTCGGTTGTTGCAAACCGGGTTTAGCAACAAGTTTGGTTGTTGCAAACCTGGTTTAGCAACAAGTTCGGTTGTTGCAAACGGGTTTAGCAACAAGTTCGGTTGTTGCAAACCGGGTTTAGCAACAAGTTTGGTTGTTGCAAACCGGGTTTAGCAACAAGTTGGGTTGTTTGCAAAAAACGGGTTTTAGCAACAAGTTCGGTTGTTGCAAACCGGGTTTAGCAACAAGTTCGGTTGTTGCAAAATGGGTTTAGCAACAAGTTGGTTGTTGCAAACTGGGTTTTAGCAACAAGTTCGGTTGTTGCAAACCGGGTTTAGCAACAAGTTAGGTTGTTGCAAACCGGGTTTAGCAACAAGTTTGGTTGTTGCAAACCGGGTTTAGCAACAAGTTGGTTGTTGCAAACCGGGTTTAGCAACAAGTTCGGTTGTTGCAAAACGGGTTTAGCAACAAGTTCGGTTTGTTGCAAACCGGGTTTAGCAACAAGTTCGGTTGTTGCAAACCGGGTTTAGCAACAAGTTGGTTGTTGCAAACCGGGTTTAGCAACAAGTTCGGTTTGTTGCAAAACCGGGTTTTAGCAACAAGTTTCGGTTGTTGCAAAATGGGTTTTAGCAACAAGTTCGGTTGTTGCAAACTGGGTTTAGCAACAAGTTTGGTTGTTGCAAACCGGGTTTAGCAACAAGTTCGGTTGTTGCAAAACCGGGTTTTTAGCAACAAGTTTGGTTGTTGCAAACCGGGTTTAGCAACAAGTTTGGTTGTTGCAAACCGGGTTTAGCAACAAGTTTGGTTGTTGCAAACTGGGTTTAGCAACAAGTTCGGTTGTTGCAAACCGGGTTTTAACAACAAGTTTGGTTGTTGCAAACCGGGTTTAGCAACAAGTTCGGTTGTTGCAAACCGGGTTTAGCAACAAGTTTGGTTATTTCCAAACCCGGGTTTTAGCAACAAGTTCGGTTGTTGCAAACCGGGTTTAGCAACAAGTTTGGTTGTTCCAAAATGGGTTTAGCAACAAGTTCGGTTGTTGCAAAACCGGGTTTAGCAACAAGTTTGGTTGTTGCAAACCGGGTTTAGCAACAAGTTGGTTGTTGCAAACCGGGTTTAGCAACAAGTTGGTTGTTTGCAAACCGGGGTTTAACAACAAGTTCGGTTGTTGCAAACGGGTTTAGCAACAAGTTCGGTTGTTGCAAACCGGGTTTAGCAACAAGTTGGTTGTTGCAAACCGGGTTTTTAGCAACAAGTTTGGTTGTTGCAAACTGGGTTTAGCAACAAGTTTGGTTGTTGCAAACCGGGTTTAGCAACAAGTTTGGTTTGCTGGGTTTAGCAACAAACCCGGGTTAACCAAACGGGCAACAAGTTCGGTTGTTGCAAACTGGGTTTAGCAACAAGTTTGGTTGTTGCAAATGGGTTTTAGCAACAAGTTTCGGTTGTTGCAAACGGGTTTAGCAACAAGTTTGGTTGTTGCAAAAATGGGTTTAGCAACAAGTTTGGTTTGTTGCAAACCGGGTTTAGCACACAAGTTCGGTTGTTGCAAACCGGGTTTAGCAACAAGTTGGTTGTTTGCAAACCGGGTTTTAGCAACAAGTTTGGTTGTTGCAAAAACCGGGTTTAACAACAAGTTTGGTTGTTGCAAACCGGGTTTAGCAACAAGTTTGGTTGTTGCAAAATGGGTTTTAGCAACAAGTTCGGTTGTTGCAAAATGGGTTTAGCAACAAGTTCGGTTGTTGCAAACTGGGTTTAGCAACAAGTTTGGTTGTTGCAAACGGGTTTAGCAACAAGTTCGGTTGTTTTGCAAACGGGTTTAGCAACAAGTTTGGTTGTTTCAAACGGGTTTTGCAAACAAGTTTGGTTGTTGCAAACCGGGTTTAGCAACAAGTTCGGTTGTTGCAAACCGGGTTTAGCAACAAGTTCGGTTGTTGCAAACCGGGTTTAGCAACAAGTTTGGTTGTTGCAAACGGGTTTAGCAACAAGTTCGGTTGTTGCAAAACCGGGTTTAGCAACAAGTTCGGTTGTTGCAAACCGGGTTTAGCAACAAGTTCGGTTGTTTTGCAAACGGGGTTTAGCAACAAGTTTGGTTGTTGCAAACCCGGGTTTAGCAACAAGTTGGTTGTTGCAAACCGGGTTTAGCAACAAGTTTGGTTGTTGCAAACCGGGTTTAGCAACAAGTTTGGTTGTTGCAAACCCGGGTTTAGCAACAAGTTGGTTGTTGCAAACGGGTTTAGCAACAAGTTCGGTTGTTGCAAACCCGGGTTTAGCAACAAGTTTGGTTGTTGCAAACCGGGTTTAGCAACAAGTTGGTTGTTCCAAAACGGGTTTAGCAACAAGTTGGTTGTTGCAAACCGGGTTTAGCAACAAGTTTCGGTTGTTGCAAACCGGGGTTTAGCAACAAGTTTGGTTGTTGCAAAATGGGTTTAGCAACAAGTTAGGTTGTTGCAAACCGGGTTTAGCAACAAGTTTGGTTGTTGCAAAATGGGTTTAGCAACAAGTTTGGTTGTTGCAAGCTGGGTTTAGCAACAAGTTCGGTTGTTGCAAACCGGGTTTAGCAACAAGTTTCGGTTGTTGCAAACTGGGTTTAGCAACAAGTTGGTTGTTTGCAAACCGGTTTTAGCAACAAGTTTGGTTGTTGCAAAACCGGGTTTAGCAACAAGTTTGGTTGTTGCAAACTGGGTTTTACAACAACAACAAAGTAACAAACCGGGTTTTGCAACAAGCCGGTTTTAGCAACAAGTTTGATTTGGTTTGCAAACCGGGTTTAGCAACAAGTTCGGTTGTTGCAAACCGGGTTTAGCAACAAGTTCGGTTGTTGCAAACCGGGTTTAGCAACAAGTTTGGTTGTTGCAAACCGGGGTTTAGCAACAAGTTTGGTTGTTGCAAACCCGGGTTTAGCAACAAGTTTGGTTGTTGCAAACCGGGTTTAGCAACAAGTTGGTTGTTGCAAACCGGGTTTAACAACAAGTTTGGTTGTTGCAAACTGGGTTTAGCAACAAGTTTGGTTGTTGCAAACTGGGGTTTAGCAACAAGTTTGGTTGTTGCAAACGGGTTTAGCAACAAGTTCGGTTGTTGCAAACCGGGTTTAGCAACAAGTTCGGTTGTTACAAACCCGGGTTTTAGCAACAGTTTGGTTTGTTGCAAACCGGGTTTAGCAACAAGTTCGGTTGTTGCAAACCGGGTTTAGCAACAAGTTGGTTGTTGCAAACCGGGTTTAGCAACAAGTTGGTTGTTTTGCAAACTGGGTTTAGCAACAAGTTTGGTTGTTGCAAACCGGGTTTAGCAACAAGTTCGGTTGTTGCAAACCGGGTTTAGCAACAAGTTGGTTGTTACCAAACGGGTTTAGCAACAAGTTCGGTTGTTGCAAACCGGGTTTAGCAACAAGTTGGTTATTTGCAAACCCGGGTTTAGCAACAAGTTCGGTTGTTGCAAACCGGGTTTAGCAACAAGTTGGTTGTTGCAAAACGGGTTTTAGCAACAAGTTTGG
This sequence comes from Aristolochia fimbriata, assembly GCA_019845555.1. NCBI lineage: Eukaryota > Viridiplantae > Streptophyta > Magnoliopsida > Piperales > Aristolochiaceae > Aristolochia > Aristolochia fimbriata. The sequence continues at coordinate 18,744 of JAINDJ010000063.1, forward strand.
TTGTTGCAAACCTGGGTTTTAGCAACAAGTTGGTTGTTGCAAACCCGGGGTTTAGCAACAAGTTCGGTTGTTGCAAACCGGGGTTTAGCAACAAGTTTGGTTGTCCCAAAATGGGTTTAGCAACAAGTTCGGTTGTTGCAAACGGGCTTTTCAATAAGTTTGGTTGTTGCAAACCGGGTTTAGCAACAGGTTCGGTTGTTGGAAACCGGGTATACCAACAAGATCGGTTGTTGCAAACTGTGTTTAGCTTCGGTTGTTGCAAATCGGGCTTACCAACAAGTTCGGTTGTTGCAAAACCGGGTTTAGCAACAAGTTTGGTTGTTGCAAACCGGGTTTAGCAACAAGTTCGGTTGTTGCAAACCGGGTTTAGCAACAAGTTCGGTTGTTGCAAACCGGGTTTAGCAACAAGTTTGGTTGTTGCAAAACCGGTTTTAGCAACAAGTTGGTTGTTTGCAAACCGGGTTTAGCAACAAGTTTGGTTGTTGCAAACCGGGTTTAGCAACAAGTTCGGTTGTTGCAAACCGGGTTTAGCAACAAGTTTTGGTTGTTGCAAAACCGGGTTTAGCAACAAGTTTGGTTGTTGCAAACGGGGTTTAGCAACAAGTTCGGTTGTTGCAAAATGGGTTTTTTAGCAACAAGTTTGGTTGTTGCAAACCGGGTTTAGCAACAAGTTTGGTTGTTTTGCAAACCGGGTTTAGCAACAAGTTGGTTGTTGCAAACCGGGTTTAGCAACAAGTTTGGTTGTTGCAAACCGGGTTTAGCAACAAGTTGGTTGTTGCAAACCCGGGTTTAGCAACAAGTTTGGTTGTTGCAAAACCGGGTTTAGCAACAAGTTTGGTTGTTGCAAACTGGGTTTAGCAACAAGTTTGGTTGTTGCAAACCGGGTTTAGCAACAAGTTCGGTTTTTGCAAACCGGGTTTAGCAACAAGTTCGGTTGTTGCAAACCCGGGTTTTAGCAACAAGTTCGGTTGTTGCAAACCCGGGTTTAGCAACAAGTTTGGTTGTTGCAAACCGGGTTTAGCAACAAGTTAGGTTGTTGCAAACGGGTTTAGCAACAAGTTCGGTTGTTGCAAACCGGGTTTAGCAACAAGTTTGGTTGTTGCAAACCGGGTTTAGCAACAAGTTGGTTGTTGCAAAATGGGTTTAGCAACAAGTTGGTTGTTGCAAACCCGGGTTTAGCAACAAGTTTGGTTGTTTGCAAACCCGGGTTTAGCAACAAGTTGGGTTGTTGCAAACTGGGTTTAGCAACAAGTTCGGTTGTTGCAAACCGGGTTTAGCAACAAGTTGGTTGTTGCAAACGGGTTTAGCAACAAGTTTGGGGTTGCAAAACGGGTTTTAGCAACAAGTTCGGTTGTTACCAAACCGGGTTTAGCAACAAGTTTGGTTGTTGCAAACCGGGTTTAGCAACAAGTTTGGTTGTTGCAAACCGGGTTTAGCAACAAGTTTGGTTGTTGCAAACCGGGTTTAGCAACAAGTTGGTTGTTGCAAACCGGGTTTAGCAACAAGTTTGGTTATTTGCAAACCGGGTTTAGCAACAAGTTTGGTTGTTGCAAACCGGGTTTAGCAACAAGTTCGGGTTGTTGCAAACCGGGTTTAACAACAAGTTCGGGTTGTTGCAAACTGGGTTTAGCAACAAGTTTGGTTGTTGCAAACCCGGGTTTAGCAACAAGTTTGGTTGTTGCAAACCGGGTTTAGCAACAAGTTTCGGTTGTTGCAAACCGGGTTTAGCAACAAGTTAGGTTGTTGCAAACCCGGGTTTAGCAACAAGTTCGGTTGTTGCAAACCGGGTTTAGCAACAAGTTTGGTTGTTGCAAACCGGGTTTAGCAACAAGTTTGGTTGTTGCAAACCGGGTTTAGCAACAAGTTTGGTTGTTACAAACCGGGTTTAGCAACAAGTTTGGTTGTTGCAAAACGGGTTTTAGCAACAAGTTCGGTTGTTGCAAACCGGGTTTAGCAACAAGTTTGGTTATTTGCAAACGGGTTTAGCAACAAGTTGGTTGTTGCAAACCGGGTTTAGCAACAAGTTCGGTTATTTGCAAACCCGGGTTTTAGCAACAAGTTGGGTTGTTGCAAACGGGGTTTAGCAACAAGTTTGGTTGTTGCAAACCGGGTTTAGCAACAAGTTCGGTTGTTGCAAACCGGGTTTAGCAACAAGTTGGTTGTTGCAAACCGGGTTTAGCAACAAGTTAGGTTTTTGGTTGTCAAACTGGGTTTAGCAACAAGTTTGGTTGTTGCAAACTGGGTTTAGCAACAAGTTGGTTGTTGCAAACGGGTTTAGCAACAAGTCGGTTGTTACCAAACCGGGTTTAGCAACAAGTTCGGTTGTTGCAAAATGGGTTTAGCAACAAGTTTGGTTGTTGCAAACCGGGTTTAGCAACAAGTTTGGTTGTTGCAAACTGGGTTTAGCAACAAGTTGGTTGTTGCAAAACCGGGTTTAACAACAAGTTGGTTATTTTGCAAACCGGGTTTAGCAACAAGTTCGGTTGTTGCAAAGCCGGGTTTAGCAACAAGTTGATTTGTTGCAAACCGGGTTTAGCAACAAGTTCGGTTGTTGCAAACCGGGTTTAGCAACAAGTTTGGTTGTTGCAACCCGGGTTTAGCAACAAGTTTGGTTGTTGCAAACCGGGGTTAACAACAACAACAACAAACCGGGTTTTTGCAAACCGGGTTTAGCAACAAGTTCGGTTGTTGCAAAACGGGTTTAGCAACAAGTTTGGTTGTTGCAAAATGGGTTTAGCAACAAGTTTGGTTGTTGCAAATGGGTTTAGCAACAAGTTGGTTGTTGCAAAACCGGGTTTAACAACAAGTTCGGTTGTTGCAAACCCGGGTTTAGCAACAAGTTGGGTTGTTGCAAACCGGGTTTAGCAACAAGTTGGTTGTTGCAAACGGGTTTAGCAACAAGTTCGGTTGTTGCAAACTGGGTTTAGCAACAAGTTTGGTTGTTGCAAACCGGGTTTAGCAACAAGTTTGGTTGTTGCAAACCGGGTTTAGCAACAAGTTCGGTTGTTGCAAACCGGGTTTAGCAACAAGTTTGGTTTGTTGCAAACCGGGTTTAGCAACAAGTTCGGTTGTTGCAAACCGGGTTTAGCAACAAGTTGGTTGTTTGCAAACCGGGTTTAGCAACAAGTTTGGTTATTTGCAAACCGGGTTTAGCAACAAGTTCGGTTGTTGCAAACCGGGTTTAGCAACAAGTTGGTTGTTGCAAACGGGTTTAGCAACAAGTTTGGTTTGTTGCAAACCCGGGTTTAGCAACAAGTTCGGTTGTTGCAAACCGGGTTTAACAACAAGTTTGGTTGTTTGCAAACCGGGTTTAGCAACAAGTTCGGTTGTTGCAAACCGGGTTTAGCAACAAGTTTCGGTTGTTGCAAACCGGGTTTAGCAACAAGTTTGGGTTGTTGCAAAACGGGTTTTAACAACAAGTTGGTTGTTGTTTACAAACCGGGTTTAGCAACAAGTTGGTTGTTGCAAACCGGGGTTTAGCAACAAGTTCGGTTGTTGCAAACCGGGTTTTAACAACAAGTTTGGTTGTTGCAAACCGGGTTTAGCAACAAGTTAGGGTTGTTGCAAACCGGGTTTAGCAACAAGTTTGGTTGTTGCAAACCGGGTTTAGCAACAAGTTTGGTTGTTGCAAAACTGGGTTTAGCAACAAGTTCGGTTGTTGCAAACCTGGGTTTTAGCAACAAGTTGGTTGTTGCAAACCGGGTTTAGCAACAAGTTTGGTTGTTTGCAAAACCGGGTTTAGCAACAAGTTGGTTGTTGCAAACCGGGTTTAGCAACAAGTTGGTTGTTGCAAACCGGGTTTAGCAACAAGTTTGGTTGTTGCAAACCGGGTTTAGCAACAAGTTCGGTTGTTGCAAAACCGGGTTTAGCAACAAGTTTGGTTGTTGCAAACCGGGTTTAGCAACAAGTTCGGTTGTTGCAAAACCGGGTTTAGCAACAAGTTTGGGTTGTTGCAAACCGGGTTTAGCAACAAGTTCGGTTGTTTGCAAACCGGGTTTAGCAACAAGTTCGGTTGTTTGCAAAATGGGGTTTAGCAACAAGTTTGGTTGTTGCAAAGCGGGTTTAGCAACAAGTTGGTTGTTGCAAACCCGGGTTTAGCAACAAGTTCGGTTGTTGCAAACCCGGGTTTAGCAACAAGTTGGTTGTTGCAAACCGGGTTTAGCAACAAGTTTGGTTGTTGCAAAATGGGTTTAGCAACAAGTTCGTTTGTTGCAAACCGGGTTTAACAACAAGTTGGTTGTTCCAAACCGGGTTTAGCAACAAGTTTGGTTGTTGCAAACTGGGTTTTAGCAACAAGTTGGTTGTTGCAAACCCGGGTTTAGCAACAAGTTTGGTTGTTGCAAACGGGTTTAGCAAACAACAAGTTGGTTATTTGCAAACGGGGTTTAGCAACAAGTTTGGTTGTTGCAAACCGGGGTTTAGCAACAAGTTCGGTTGTTACCAAACCGGGTTTAGCAACAAGTTTGGTTGTTGCAAAACGGGGTTTAGCAACAAGTTCGGTTGTTGCAAACCGGGTTTAGCAACAAGTTTGGTTGTTGCAAACCGGGTTTAGCAACAAGTTCGGTTGTTGCAAACCGGGTTTAACAACAAGTTCGGTTGTTTGCAAACCGGGTTTAGCAACAAGTTCGGTTGTTGCAAACGGGGTTTAGCAACAAGTTTGGTTGTTCCAAAACCCGGGTTTAGCAACAAGTTCGGTTGTTGCAAACCGGGTTTTAGCAACAAGTTCGGTTTGTTGCAAACCAAAAGTTGGGTTGCAAAGCAACAAGTTTTGGTTGTTGCAAACCGGGTTTAGCAACAAGTTCGGTTGTTGCAAACCGGGGTTTAGCAACAAGTTTGGTTGTTGCAAACGGGTTTAGCAACAAGTTTGGTTGTTGCAAACCGGGTTTAGCAACAAGTTTGGTTGTTGCAAACCGGGTTTAGCAACAAGTTTGGTTGTTGCAAACCGGGTTTAGCAACAAGTTCGGTTGTTTTGCAAACCGGGTTTAACAACAAGTTTGGTTGTTGCAAACCGGGTTTAGCAACAAGTTTGGTTGTTGCAAACCGGGTTTAGCAACAAGTTTGGTTGTTACCAAAACCGGGTTTAGCAACAAGTTCGGTTGTTGCAAACCGGGTTTAGCAACAAGTTGGTTGTTGCAAACCGGGTTTAGCAACAAGTTTGGTTGTTGCAAACCTGGGTTTAGCAACAAGTTGGTTGTTGCAAACCGGGTTTAGCAACAAGTTTGGTTGTTCCAAACTGGGTTTAGCAACAAGTTGGTTGTTGCAAACCCGGGTTTAGCAACAAGTTTGGTTGTTGCAAACCCGGGTTTAGCAACAAGTTCGGTTGTTACAAACCGGGTTTTAGCAACAAGTTCGGTTGTTGCAAACCGGGTTTAGCAACAAGTTTGGTTATTTGCAAAACGGGTTTAGCAACAAGTTCGGTTGTTGCAAACCGGGTTTAGCAACAAGTTTGGTTGTTGCAAACCGGGTTTAGCAACAAGTTAGGTTGTTGCAAACCGGGTTTAGCAACAAGTTTGGTTGTTTGCAAACCGGGGTTTAACAACAAGTTCGGTTGTTGCAAACCGGGTTTTAGCAACAAGTTCGGTTGTTGCAAACCGGGTTTAGCAACAAGTTTGGTTGTTGCAAACGGGGTTTAGCAACAAGTTCGGTTGTTGCAAACGGGTTTAGCAACAAGTTAGGTTGTTGCAAACCGGGTTTAGCAACAAGTTTGGTTATTTGCAAACCGGGTTTAGCAACAAGTTGGTTGTTGCAAAGCGGGTTTAGCAACAAGTTGGGTTGTTGCAAACCGGGTTTAGCAACAAGTTCGGTTGTTGCAAACCGGGTTTAGCAACAAGTTGGTTGTTGCAAAACCGGGTTTTAGCAACAAGTTCGGTTGTTGCAAAACCGGGTTTAGCAACAAGTTTGGTTGTTGCAAACCGGGTTTAGCAACAAGTTGGTTGTTGCAAACCGGGTTTAGCAACAAGTTTGGTTGTTGCAAACCGGGTTTAGCAACAAGTTTGGTTGTTGCAAAACCGGGTTTAGCAACAAGTTCGGTTGTTGCAAACCCGGGGTTTAGCAACAAGTTGGTTGTTGCAAACCGGGTTTTAGCAACAAGTTCGGTTGTTGCAAACCGGGTTTAGCAACAAGTTGGTTGTTGCAAACCGGGTTTAGCAACAAGTTCGGTTGTTGCAAACCGGGGTTTAGCAACAAGTTCGGTTGTTGCAAACCGGGTTTAGCAACAAGTTTGGTTGTTGCAAACCGGGTTTAGCAACAAGTTGGGTTGTTTGCAAAATGGGTTTTAGCAACAAGTTCGGTTGTTTGCAAACCGGGTTTAGCAACAAGTTTGGTTGTTTTGCAAACCTGGGTTTTAGCAACAAGTTGGTTGTTGCAAACCGGGTTTAACAACAAGTTTGGTTGTTGCAAACCGGGTTTTAGCAACAAGTTCGGTTGTTGCAAACCGGGTTTAGCAACAAGTTCGGTTGTTGCAAACCGGGTTTAGCAACAAGTTTGGTTGTTGCAAACGGGTTTAGCAACAAGTTTGGTTGTTGCAAACCGGGTTTAGCAACAAGTTTGGTTGTTGCAAACCGGGTTTAGCAACAAGTTCGGTTGTTGCAAACGGGTTTAGCAACAAGTTTGGTTGTTGCAAAATGGGTTTAGCAACAAGTTTGGTTGTTGCAAACCGGGTTTAGCAACAAGTTTGGTTGTTGTTGCAAACGGGTTTAACAACAAGTTTGGTTGTTGCAAAACCGGGTTTAGCAACAAGTTTGGTTGTTGCAAACCGGGTTTTAGCAACAAGTTCGGTTGTTGCAAAACCGGGTTTAGCAACAAGTTCGGTTGTTGCAAAATGGGGTTTAGCAACAAGTTCGGTTGTTGCAAACGGGTTTAGCAACAAGTTGGTTGTTTGCAAACCGGGTTTAACAACAAGTTTGGTTGTTGCAAAACCGGGTTTAGCAACAAGTTGGTTGTTGCAAACCGGGTTTAGCAACAAGTTCGGTTGTTGTTGCAAAACGGGTTTAGCAACAAGTTCGGTTGTTGCAAACCCGGGTTTAGCAACAAGTTCGGTTGTTGCAAACCTGGGTTTAGCAACAAGTTTGGTTGTTGCAAACCGGGTTTAGCAACAAGTTTGGTTGTTGCAAAATGGGTTTTAGCAACAAGTTTGGTTGTTGCAAACCGGGTTTAGCAACAAGTTTGGTTGTTGCAAACTGGGTTTAGCAACAAGTTGGTTGTTGCAAACCGGGTTTAGCAACAAGTTGGTTGTTGCAAACCGGGTTTAGCAACAAGTTTGGTTGTTGCAAACCGGGTTTAGCAACAAGTTCGGTTGTTACAAACCGGGTTTAACAACAAGTTTGGTTGTTGCAAACCGGGTTTAGCAACAAGTTTGGTTGTTTGCAAACCGGGTTTAGCAACAAGTTTGGTTGTTGCAAACCGGGTTTAGCAACAAGTTTTGGTTGTTACAAAACGGGTTTAGCAACAAGTTTGGTTGTTGCAAACCGGGTTTAGCAACAAGTTTGGTTGTTCCAAACCGGGTTTAGCAACAAGTTCGGTTGTTGCAAACCCGGGTTTAACAACAAGTTTGGTTGTTGCAAAACTGGGTTTAGCAACAAGTTTGGGTTGTTGCAAAACGGGGTTTAGCAACAAGTTCGGTTGTTGCAAATGGGTTTAGCAACAAGTTCGGTTGTTGCAAACCGGGTTTTAACAACAAGTTCGGTTGTTGCAAACCGGGTTTAGCAACAAGTTGGTTGTTGCAAACCGGGTTTAGCAACAAGTTAGGTTGTTTGCAAACCGGGTTTAGCAACAAGTTTGGTTGTTTCAAAATGGGTTTAGCAACAAGTTTGGTTGTTTGCAAACCGGGTTTAACAACAAGTTCGGTTGTTGCAAACCGGGTTTAGCAACAAGTTTGGTTTTTGCAAACCGGGTTTAGCAACAAGTTAGTTGTTGCAAAACCGGGTTTAGCAACAAGTTCGGTTGTTTGCAAACGGGTTTTTAACAACAAGTTTGGTTGTTGCAAACTGGGTTTAGCAACAAGTTCGGTTGTTGCAAACGGGGTTTAGCAACAAGTTCGGTTGTTGCAAACCGGGTTTAGCAACAAGTTCGGTTGTTTGCAAACCGGGTTTAGCAACAAGTTTGGTTGTTGCAAACCGGGTTTAGCAACAAGTTCGGTTGTTGCAAAACCGGGTTTAGCAACAAGTTTGGTTGTTGCAAACCGGGTTTAGCAACAAGTTGGTTTGTTGCAAACCGGGTTTAGCAACAAGTTTGGTTGTTGCAAACCGGGTTTAGCAACAAGTTCGGTTGTTGCAAAATGGGTTTAGCAACAAGTTCGGTTGTTGCAAACCGGGTTTAGCAACAAGTTTGGTTGTTACCAAACCGGGTTTAGCAACAAGTTTGGTTTGTTGCAACCCGGGTTTAGCAACAAGTTCGGTTGTTGCCAAACCGGGGTTTAGCAACAAGTTTGGTTGTTTGCAAACAACGGGGTTTTAGCAACAAGTTCGGTTGTTTGCAAACCGGGTTTAGCAACAAGTTTGGTTGTTGCAAAATGGGTTTAGCAACAAGTTCGGTTGTTTGCAAACCGGGTTTTAACAACAAGTTTGGTTTGTTGCAAACCGGGTTTAGCAACAAGTTGGTTGTTGCAAAATGGGTTTAGCAACAAGTTGGTTGTTGCAAAACGGGTTTTAGCAACAAGTTTGGTTGTTGCAAAACCTGGGTTTAGCAACAAGTTTGGTTGTTGCAAACCGGGTTTAGCAACAAGTTCGGTTGTTGCAAACCCGGGTTTAGCAACAAGTTCGGTTGTTTGCAAACCGGGTTTAGCAACAAGTTCGGTTGTTGCAAACCGGGTTTAGCAACAAGTTTGGTTGTTCCAAACGGGGTTTAGCAACAAGTTCGGTTGTTGCAAACGGGGTTTAGCAACAAGTTTGGTTGTTCCAAAATGGGTTTAGCAACAAGTTCGGTTGTTTGCAAAACCGGGTTTAGCAACAAGTTGGTTGTTGCAAACGGGTTTAGCAACAAGTTGGTTGTTGCAAACCGGGTTTTTAACAACAAGTTCGGTTGTTTGCAAACCGGGTTTTAACAACAAGTTGGTTGTTGCAAACCGGGTTTAGCAACAAGTTCGGTTGTTGCAAACGGGGTTTAGCAACAAGTTCGGTTGTTGCAAACCGGGTTTAGCAACAAGTTTGGGTTGTTGCAAACCGGGTTTAGCAACAAGTTCGGTTGTTGCAAAACGGGGTTTAGCAACAAGTTTGGTTGTTGCAAACCGGGTTTAGCAACAAGTTTGGTTGTTGCAAACGGGTTTAGCAACAAGTTTGGTTGTTCAAAACCGGGTTTAGCAACAAGTTCGGTTGTTGCAAACCCGGGTTTAGCAACAAGTTGGTTGTTGCAAAACCGGGTTTAGCAACAAGTTTGGTTGTTGCAAACCGGGTTTAGCAACAAGTTGGTTGTTGCAAAACCGGGTTTAGCAACAAGTTTGGTTGTTGCAAAATGGGTTTAGCAACAAGTTCGAGGTTTGTTGCAAACGGGTTTAGCAACAAGTTTGGTTGTTGCAAACCGGGGTTTAGCAACAAGTTCGGTTGTTGCAAACCGGGTTTAGCAACAAGTTCGGTTGTTGCAAACCGGGTTTAGCAACAAGTTCGGTTGTTGCAAACCGGGTTTAGCAACAAGTTTGGTTGTTGCAAACGGGTTTTAGCAACAAGTTCGGTTGTTGCAAACCGGGTTTTAGCAACAAGTTCGGTTGTACCAAACCCGGGTTTAGCAACAAGTTCGGTTATTTTGCAAACGGGGTTTAGCAACAAGTTGGTTGTTGCAAAATGGGTTTAGCAACAAGTTTGGTTGTTGCAAACGGGGTTTAGCAACAAGTTGGTTGTTTGCAAAACCGGGTTTAGCAACAACAAGTTTGGTTGTTGCAAACGGGTTTACAACAACAAGTTTGGTTGTTGCAAACCCGGGTTTAGCAACAAGTTCGGTTGTTACCAAAACGGGTTTAGCAACAAGTTTGGTTGTTGCAAACCGGGTTTAGCAACAAGTTCGGTTGTTGCAAAACCGGGTTTAGCAACAAGTTGGTTTGTTGCAAACCCGGGTTTAGCAACAAGTTCGGTTGTTGCAAACCGGGTTTAGCAACAAGTTTGGTTGTTGCAAAACCGGGTTTAGCAACAAGTTTTGGTTGTTGCAAACCGGGTTTAGCAACAAGTTGGTTGTTTGCAAACCGGGTTTAGCAACAAGTTTGGTTGTTGCAAAACCGGGTTTAGCAACAAGTTTGGTTGTTGCAAACCGGGTTTAGCAACAAGTTCGGTTGTTGCAAACCGGGTTTTAGCAACAAGTTCGGTTGTTGCAAACCCGGGTTTAGCAACAAGTTTGGTTTGTTGCAAACCGGGTTTAGCAACAAGTTTGGTTGTTTGCAAACGGGTTTAGCAACAAGTTCGGTTGTTGCAAACCGGGTTTAGCAACAAGTTGGTTGTTTTTCCAACCCGGGTTTTAGCAACAAGTTGGTTGTTGCAAACCGGGTTTAGCAACAAGTTGGTTGTTGCAAAAATGGGTTTAGCAACAAGTTTGGTTTGTTGCAAACCGGGGTTTAGCAACAAGTTGGGTTGTTGCAAAACCGGGTTTAGCAACAAGTTGGTTGTTTGCAACCCGGGTTTAGCAACAAGTTGGTTGTTTGCAAACCGGGTTTAGCAACAAGTTCGGTTGTTGCAAACCGGGTTTTAGCAACAAAGTTAGGTTGTTGCAAACCGGGTTTAACAACAAGTTTGGTTGTTGCAAAATGGGTTTAGCAACAAGTTTGGTTGTTGCAAACTGGGTTTAGCAACAAGTTAGGTTGTTGCAAACCCGGGTTTAGCAACAAGTTGGGTTGTTGCAAAATGGGTTTAGCAACAAGTTGGTTGTTGCAAACCGGGTTTAGCAACAAGTTCGGTTGTTGCAAACGGGTTTAGCAACAAGTTTGGTTGTTGCAAAACCGGGGTTTAGCAACAAGTTGGTTGTTGCAAACCGGGTTTAGCAACAAGTTGGTTGTTGCAAACCGGGGTTTAGCAACAAGTTTGGTTGTTTGCAAAATGGGGTTTAGCAACAAGTTCGGTTGTTGCAAACCGGGTTTAGCAACAAGTTTGGTTGTTGCAAACCGGGTTTAGCAACAAGTTCGGTTGTTGCAAACTGGGTTTAGCAACAAGTTCGGTTGTTGCAAAACGGGTTTAGCAACAAGTTGGTTGTTGCAAAAACGGGTTTAGCAACAAGTTCGGTTGTGTTGCAAACCGGGTTTAGCAACAACAAGTTTGGTTGTTGCAAACCGGGTTTTTAGCAACAAGTTGGTTGTTTGCAAACCGGGTTTAGCAACAAGTTCGGTTGTTGCAAAACCGGGTTTAGCAACAAGTTTGGTTGTTGCAAACCGGGTTTAGCAACAAGTTTGGTTGTTGCAAACCGGGTTTAGCAACAAGTTGGGTTGTTGCAAACCGGGTTTAGCAACAAGTTTGGTTGTTACCAAACTGGGTTTAGCAACAAGTTTGGTTGTTGCAAACCGGGTTTAGCAACAAGTTGGTTGTTGCAAACCGGGTTTAACAACAAGTTTGGTTGTTGCAAACGGGTTTAGCAACAAGTTCGGTTGTTGCAAACCCGGGTTTAGCAACAGTTTGGTTGTTGCAAACCGGGTTTTTAGCAACAAGTTGGTTGTTGCAAAACCGGGTTTAGCAACAAGTTTGGTTGTTGCAAACCCGGGTTTAGCAACAAGTTTGGTTGTTGCAAACCGGGGTTTAGCAACAAGTTTGGTTCGGGTTTGCAAACCGGGTTTTAACAACAAGTTCGGTTGTTGCAAACTGGGGGTTTAGCAACAAGTTTGGTTGTTGCAAACCGGGTTTAGCAACAAGTTGGTTGTTGCAAACCGGGTTTAGCAACAAGTTCGGTTGTTGCAAACCGGGTTTAACAACAAGTTGGTTGTTGCAAAACCGGGTTTAGCAACAAGTTTGGTTGTTGCAAACCGGGTTTAGCAACAAGTTCGGTTGTTGCAAACCGGGTTTAGCAACAAGTTGGGTTGTTGCAAACCGGGTTTAGCAACAAGTTCGGTTGTTGCAAACGGGTTTAGCAACAAGTTTGGTTGTTGCAAAACGGGGTTTAGCAACAAGTTCGGTTATTTGCAAACCGGGTTTAGCAACAAGTTGGTTGTTGCAAAATGGGTTTAGCAACAAGTTGGTTGTTGCAAACTGGGTTTAGCAACAAGTTCGGTTGTTACAAACCGGGTTTTAACAACAAGTTTGGTTGTTGCAAACCGGGTTTAGCAACAAGTTTGGTTGTTGCAAACCGGGTTTAGCAACAAGTTCGGTTGTTGCAAACCGGGTTTAGCAACAAGTTTGGTTGTTTGCAAACCGGGTTTAACAACAAGTTTGGTTGTTGCAAACCGGGTTTAGCAACAAGTTTGGTTGTTTGCAAACCGGGTTTAGCAACAAGTTCGGTTGTTGCAAAACCGGGTTTAGCAACAAGTTGGTTGTTGCAAACCGGGTTTAGCAACAAGTTCGGTTGTTGCAAACCGGGTTTTAACAACAAGTTTGGTTGTTCCAAACCGGGTTTAGCAACAAGTTGGTTGTTGCAAACCGGGTTTTAGCAACAAGTTGGTTGTTGCAAACCGGGTTTAGCAACAAGTTCGGTTGTTGCAAAACGGGGTTTAACAACAAGTTCGGTTGTTTGCAAGCCGGGTTTTAGCAACAAGTTCGGTTGTTGCAAAACCGGGGTTTAGCAACAAGTTGGTTGTTGCAAACCGGGTTTAGCAACAAAGTTCGGTTGTTGCAAACCGGGTTTAGCAACAAGTTTGGTTGTTGCAAACCGGGTTTAGCAACAAGTTGGTTTGTTGCAAACCGGGTTTTAGCAACAAGTTGGTTGTTGCAAAACCGGGTTTAGCAACAAGTTTGGTTGTTGCAAACCGGGTTTAGCAACAAGTTTGGTTGTTGCAAACCGGGTTTAGCAACAAGTTTGGTTGTTGCAAAACCGGGTTTAGCAACAAGTTGGTTGTTGCAAACCGGGTTTAGCAACAAGTTCGGTTGTTGCAAACCGGGTTTTAGCAACAAGTTTTGGTTGTTACCAAACTGGGTTTAGCAACAAGTTCGGTTGTTGCAAACCGGGTTTAGCAACAAGTTAGGTTGTTGCAAACCGGGTTTAGCAACAAGTTGGTTGTTGCAAACCGGGTTTTAGCAACAAGTTTGGTTGTTGCAAAACGGGGTTTAGCAACAAGTTGGTTTGTTGCAAAATGGGTTTAGCAACAAGTTCGGTTGTTGCAAAACCGGGTTTAGCAACAAGTTTGGTTGTTGCAAAACGGGGTTTAGCAACAAGTTCGGTTGTTTGCAAACCGGGTTTTAACAACAAGTTAGGTTGTTGCAAACCGGGTTTAGCAACAAGTTTTGGTTGTTGCAAACCGGGTTTAGCAACAAGTTGGTTGTTTTGCAAAACCGGGTTTAGCAACAAGTTTGGTTGTTGCAAACCGGGTTTAGCAACAAGTTCGGTTGTTGCAAACCGGGTTTAGCAACAAGTTTGGTTGTTGCAAACGGGTTTAGCAACAAGTTTGGTTGTTGCAAACGGGTTTAGCAACAAGTTTGGTTGTTGCAAAATGGGGTTTACAACAACAAGTTGGTTTTTGCAAAACCGGGTTTAGCAACAAGTTTGGTTGTTTGCAAACCGGGTTTAGCAACAAGTTGGTTGTTGCAAAACCGGGTTTAGCAACAAGTTTGGTTGTTGCAAACTGGGTTTAGCAACAAGTTAGGTTGTTGCAAACGGGGTTTAGCAACAAGTTCGGTTGTTCCAAAAACGGGTTTAGCAACAAGTTTGGTTGTTGCAAACCGGGTTTTAGCAACAAGTTGGTTGTTGCAAACCGGGTTTAGCAACAAGTTCGGTTGTTGCAAAACGGGTTTTAGCAACAAGTTTGGTTGTTGCAAACCGGGTTTAGCAACAAGTTCGGTTGTTGCAAACGGGTTTAGCAACAAGTCGGTTGTTGCAAAACCGGGTTTTAACAACAAGTTTGGTTGTTTACCAAACCGGGTTTAGCAACAAGTTTGGTTGTTGCAAACCGGGTTTTAGCAACAAGTTCGGTTGTTACCAAACCGGGTTTAGCAACAAGTTCGGTTGTTGCAAACCGGGGTTTAGCAACAAGTTTGGTTGTTGCAAACCGGGTTTAGCAACAAGTTTGGTTGTTGCAAACCGGGTTTGCAACAACAAGTTTTGTTTGTTGCAAACCGGGTTTTACGGGCAACAAGTTTGGTTGTTGCAAACCGGGTTTAGCAACAAGTTGGTTGTTGCAAACCGGGTTTAGCAACAAGTTTGGTTGTTGCAAACTGGGTTTAGCAACAAGTTTGGTTGTTGCAAACCCGGGTTTAGCAACAAGTTTGGTTGTTGCAAACCGGGTTTTAGCAACAAGTTGGTTGTTGCAAACCGGGTTTAGCAACAAGTTCGGTTGTTTTGCAAACCCGGGTTTAGCAACAAGTTGGGTTGTTTGCAAATGGGTTTAGCAACAAGTTGGTTGTTGCAAACCGGGTTTAGCAACAAGTTGGTTGTTTGCAAAACGGGTTTTAGCAACAAGTTGGTTGTTGCAAACTGGGTTTAGCAACAAGTTCGGTTGTTGCAAACCGGGTTTAGCAACAAGTTCGGTTGTTGCAAACCGGGTTTTAGCAACAAGTTGGTTGTTGCAAACCGGGTTTAGCAACAAGTTTGGGTTGTTGCAAACCGGGTTTAGCAACAAGTTCGGTTGTTGCAAACCGGGTTTTAGCAACAAGTTTGGTTGTTGCAAACCGGGTTTTAGCAACAAGTTTGGTTGTTGCAAAATGGGTTTTTAGCAACAAGTTGATTGTTTGCAAACCGGGTTTAGCAACAAGTTCGGTTGTTGCAAACCGGGGTTTAGCAACAAGTTTGGTTGTTGCAAACTGGGTTTAGCAACAAGTTGGTTGTTGCAAACCGGGTTTAGCAACAAGTTTGGTTGTTGCAAACCGGGTTTAACAACAAGTTTGGTTGTTGCAAACCGGGTTTAGCAACAAGTTCGGTTGTTGCAAAACCGGGTTTAACAACAAGTTTGGTTGTTGCAAACCGGGTTTAGCAACAAGTTTGGTTGTTGCAAACCGGGTTTTAGCAACAAGTTGGTTGTTGCAAAATGGGTTTAGCAACAAAGTTGGTTGTTGCAAACCCGGGTTTAGCAACAAGTTTGGTTGTTGCAAACCGGGTTTAGCAACAAGTTCGGTTGTTGCAAAAACCGGGTTTAGCAACAAGTTGGTTGTTGCAAACCGGGTTTAGCAACAAATTGGTTGTTGCAAACCGGGTTTAGCAACAAGTTTGGTTGTTGCAAACCGGGTTTAGCAACAAGTTTGGTTGTTGCAAACCGGGTTTAGCAACAAGTTTGGTTGTTGCAAACCGGGTTTAGCAACAAGTTTGGTTGTTGCAAAATGGGGGTTTAGCAACAAGTTGGTTGTTGCAAAATGGGTTTAGCAACAAGTTGGTTGTTGCAAACCGGGTTTAGCAACAAGTTTGGTTGTTGCAAACCGGGTTTAGCAACAAGTTCGGTTGTTGCAAACCGGGTTTAACAACAAGTTTGGTTGTTTGCAAACCGGGTTTAGCAACAAGTTCGGTTGTTGCAAACCCGGGTTTAGCAACAAGTTTGGTTGTTGCAAACCGGGTTTTAGCAACAAGTTCGGTTGTTGCAAACCGGGTTTTTAACAACAAGTTTGGTTGGTTTGCAAACCTGGGTTTAGCAACAAGTTTGGTTGTTACAAAATGGGTTTAGCAACAAGTTGGTTGTTGCAAACCGGGGTTTAGCAACAAGTTGGTTGTTGCAAACCGGGTTTAGCAACAAGTTTGGTTGTTGCAAACGGGTTTAGCAACAAGTTCGGTTGTTGCAAAACCGGGTTTAGCAACAAGTTGGTTGTTGCAAACCGGGTTTAGCAACAAGTTGGTTGTTGCAAACCGGGTTTAGCAACAAGTTTGGTTGTTGCAAACCGGGTTTAGCAACAAGTTCGGTTGTTTTGCAAAGTTTGGGTTTAGCAACAAGTTGGTTGTTGCAAACTGGGTTTAGCAACAAGTTTGGTTGTTGCAAACCGGGTTTAGCAACAAGTTTGGTTGTTGCAAAACCGGGTTTAGCAACAAGTTTGGTTGTTGCAAACCGGGTTTAGCAACAAGTTCGGTTGTTGCAACCGGGTTTTAGCAACAAGTTAGGTTGTTGCAAACCGGGTTTTTAACAACAAGTTTGGTTTGTTGCAAACCGGTTTTTAACAACAAGTTCGGTTGTTGCAAACCGGGTTTAGCAACAAGTTTGGTTGTTTGCAAACCGGGTTTAGCAACAAGTTCGGTTGTTGCAAAACCGGGTTTAGCAACAAGTTGGTTGTTGCAAACCGGGTTTAGCAACAAGTTTGGTTGTTGCAAACCGGGTTTAGCAACAAGTTCGGTTGTTGCAAACCGGGTTTAGCAACAAGTTTGGTTGTTGCAAACCGGGTTTAGCAACAAGTTCGGTTGTTGCAAAACGGGTTTAGCAACAAGTTTGGTTGTTGCAAACGGGTTTAGCAACAAGTTCGGTTTTTGCAAACCGGGTTTAGCAACAAGTTGGTTGTTGCAAACCGGGTTTAGCAACAACCGGGTTTAGCAACAAGTTCGGTTGTTGCAAACCCGGGTTTAGCAACAAGTTGGTTGTTGCAAACCGGGTTTAGCAACAAGTTTGGTTGTTGCAAACCGGGTTTAGCAACAAGTTTGGTTGTTGCAAACCGGGTTTAGCAACAAGTTGGTTGTTGCAAACCGGGTTTAGCAACAAGTTTGGTTGTTGCAAACCGGGTTTAGCAACAAGTTCGGTTGTTGCAAACCGGGTTTAGCAACAAGTTTGGTTTGTTGCAAAACGGGTTTAGCAACAAGTTCGGTTGTTGCAAACCGGGTTTAGCAACAAGTTCGGTTGTTGCAAACCGGGTTTAGCAACAAGTTTGGTTGTTGCCAAACCGGGTTTAGCAACAAGTTCGGTTGTTGCAAACCGGGGTTTAGCAACAAGTTTGGTTGTTGCAAACGGGTTTTTAGCAACAAGTTGGTTGTTGCAAACCGGGTTTAGCAACAAGTTCGGTTGTTGCAAACCGGGTTTAGCAACAAGTTGTTGCAAAACCGGGTTGTTGCAAACCCGGGTTTAGCAACAAGTTTAGCAACACAAGGTTGTTGCAAAACGGGTTTAGCAACAAGTTGGTTGTTGCAAACCGGGTTTAGCAACAAGTTTGGTTGTTGCAAACGGGTTTTAGCAACAAGTTTGGTTGTTGCAAACCGGGTTTAGCAACAAGTTGGTTGTTGCAAACCGGGTTTAACAACAAGTTCGGTTGTTGCAAACCGGGTTTAGCAACAAGTTTGGTTGTTGCAAACCGGGTTTTACAACAACAAGTTCGGTTGTTTGCAAACCGGGTTTAGCAACAAGTTTGGTTGTTGCAAACCGGGTTTAGCAACAAGTTTGGTTGTTGCAAAACCGGGGTTTAGCAACAAGTTCGGTTGTTTGCAAACCGGGTTTAGCAACAAGTTTGGTTTTTTACCAAACCGGGTTTAGCAACAAGTTGGTTGTTGCAAACTGGGTTTAGCAACAAGTTTGGTTGTTGCAAAACGGGGTTTAGCAACAAGTTGGTTGTTGCAAAACCGGGTTTAGCAACAAGTTTGGTTGTTGCAAACCGGGGGTTTAGCAACAAGTTGGTTGTTGCAAACCTGGGGTTTAGCAACAAGTTTGGTTGTTGCAAACCGGGTTTAACAACAAGTTTGGTTGTTGCAAACCGGGTTTTTAGCAACAAGTTGGTTGTTGCAAACCGGGTTTAGCAACAAGTTGGTTTGTTGCAAACCGGGTTTAGCAACAAGTTTGGTTGTTGCAAACCGGGTTTAGCAACAAGTTTGGTTGTTGCAAACCGGGTTTAGCAACAAGTTTGGTTGTTGCAAAACCGGGTTTAGCAACAAGTTTGGTTGTTACCAAACCGGGTTTAGCAACAAGTTTGGTTGTTGCAAACCGGGTTTAGCAACAAGTTCGGTTGTTGCAAACCGGGTTTAGCAACAAAGTTTGGTTGTTGCAAACCGGGTTTAGCAACAAGTTTGGTTGTTGCAAACCGGGTTTAGCAACAAGTTCGGTTGTTGCAAAACGGGTTTAGCAACAAGTTTGGTTGTTTGCAAACCGGGTTTAGCAACAAGTTCGGTTGTTGCAAACGGGGTTTAGCAACAAGTTTGGTTGTTTGCAAACTGGGTTTAGCAACAAGTTGGTTGTTGCAAACCGGGTTTAGCAACAAGTTCGGTTGTTTGCAAACCGGGTTTAGCAACAAGTTTGGTTGTTGCAAAAACCGGGTTTAGCAACAAGTTTGGTTGTTTGCAAACCGGGTTTAGCAACAAGTTTGGTTGTTGCAAAATGGGTTTAGCAACAAGTTCGGTTGTTGCAAACCGGGGTTTAACAACAAGTTCGGTTTTTGCAAACCGGGTTTAACAACAAGTTTGGTTGTTGCAAACCGGGTTTTAGCAACAAGTTCGGTTGTTGCAAACGGGTTTAGCAACAAGTTGGTTGTTGCAAACCGGGTTTAGCAACAAGTTTGGTTGTTGCAAACCGGGTTTAGCAACAAGTTTTGGTTGTTGCAAACCGGGTTTAACAACAAGTTGGTTGTTGCAAACGGGGTTTAGCAACAAGTTTGGTTGTTGCAAAAATGGGTTTAGCAACAAGTTCGGTTGTTGCAAACCGGGTTTAGCAACAAGTTTGGTTGTTGCAAACCGGGTTTAGCAACAAGTTCGGTTGTTGCAAACCGGGTTTAGCAACAAGTTCGGTTGTTGCAAACCGGGTTTAGCAACAAGTTTGGTTGTTGCAAACCGGGTTTAGCAACAAGTTCGGTTGTTGCAAACCGGGTTTAGCAACAAGTTGGTTGTTGCAAACCCGGGTTTAGCAACAAGTTGGTTGGTTTTGCAAACCGGGTTTTGCAAAGCGGGTTTAGCAAAGTTTGGTTGTTGCAAACCGGGTTTAGCAACAAGTTGGTTGTTGCAAACGGGTTTAGCAACAAGTTTGGTTGTTGCAAACCGGGTTTAGCAACAAGTTGGTTGTTGCAAACCGGGTTTAGCAACAAGTTCGGTTGTTGCAAAACCGGGTTTAGCAACAAGTTGGTTTTTTGCAAACCGGGTTTAGCAACAAGTTTGGTTGTTGCAAACCGGGTTTAGCAACAAGTTCGGTTGTTGCAAACGGGTTTTTAGCAACAAGTTTGGTTGTTGCAAACCGGGTTTAGCAACAAGTTTGGTTGTTGCAAACCGGGTTTAGCAACAAGTTTGGTTGTTGCAAAACGGGTTTTTAACAACAAGTTTGGTTGTTGCAAAACCGGGTTTAGCAACAAGTTTGGTTGTTGCAAACCGGGTTTAACAACAAGTTGGTTGTTGCAAACGGGTTTAGCAACAAGTTTGGTTGTTGCAAACCGGGTTTTAGCAACAAGTTTGGTTTTTTGCAAACGGGTTTAGCAACAAGTTTGGTTGTTGCAAAATGGGGTTTAGCAACAAGTTGGTTGTTTGCAAACCGGGTTTAGCAACAAGTTCGGTTGTTTGCAAACCCGGGTTTAGCAACAAGTTCGGTTGTTGCAAAATGGGTTTAGCAACAAGTTTGGTTGTTGCAAACCGGGTTTTAGCAACAAGTTCGGTTGTTGCAAACCGGGTTTAGCAACAAGTTTGGTTGTTGCAAACCGGGTTTAACAACAAGTTTGGTTGTTGCAAACCGGTTTTTAACAACAAGTTGGTTGTTGCAAACCGGGTTTAGCAACAAGTTTGTTATTTTGCAACCCGGGTTTAGCAACAAGTTTGGTTGTTGCAAACCGGGGTTTAGCAACAAGTTTGGTTGTTGCAAACCGGGTTTAGCAACAAGTTTGGTTGTTGCAAACCGGGTTTAGCAACAAGTTTGGTTGTTGCAAACCGGGTTTAGCAACAAGTTTGGTTGTTGCAAACCGGGTTTAGCAACAAGTTTGGTTGTTGCAAACCGGGTTTAGCAACAAGTTGGTTGTTGCAAACCGGGTTTAGCAACAAGTTCGGTTGTTCAAAAACGGGGTTTAGCAACAAGTTTGGTTGTTCCAAAACCGGGTTTAGCAACAAGTTTGGTTGTTGCAAAACCGGGTTTAGCAACAAGTTGGTTGTTGCAAACCGGGTTTAGCAACAAGTTTGGTTGTTGTTGCAAACCGGGTTTAGCAACAAGTTGGTTGTTTGCAAACCGGGTTTAGCAACAAGTTTGGTTGTTGCAAAACCGGGTTTTTAACAACAAGTTGGTTGTTACAAAACCGGGTTTAGCAACAAGTTCGGTTGTTTGCAAACCCGGGTTTAGCAACAGTTTGGTTGGTTGTTCAACAAAACCGGGTTTAGCAACAAGTTCGGTTGTTCCAAAATTGGTTTAGCAACATGTTCGGTTGTTGCAAATCGAGTTTAGCAACAAGTTTTGTTGTTGCAAACCGGGTTTAGCAACAAGTTCGTTTGTTGCAAACCGGGTTTAGCAACAAGTTCGGTTGTTGCAAACCGGGTTTAGCAACAAGTTCGGTTGTTGCAAACCGGGTTTAGCAGCAAGTTCGGTTGTTGCAAACCGGGTTTAGCAACAAGTTTGGTTGTTTGCAAAACCGGGTTTAACAACAAGTTGGTTGTTGCAAACCGGGTTTAGCAACAAGTTTGGTGTTTGCAAAACGGGGTTTAACAACAAGTTGGTTGTTGCAAACCGGGTTTAGCAACAAAGTTCGGTTGTTGCAAACCGGGTTTAGCAACAAGTTTGGTTGTTGCAAACCGGGTTTAGCAACAAGTTTGGTTGTTGCAAACCGGGTTTAGCAACAAGTTGGTTGTTGCAAACCGGGTTTAGCAACAAGTTGGTTGTTGCAAACCGGGTTTAGCAACAAAGTTCGGTTGTTTGCAAACCGGGTTTTAGCAACAAGTTCGGTTGTTGCAAACCGGGGTTTAGCAACAAGTTGGTTGTTACAAAACCGGGTTTAGCAACAAGTTTGGTTGTTGCAAACCGGGTTTAGCAACAAGTTGGTTGTTGCAAACCGGGTTTAGCAACAAGTTGGTTGTTTGCAAACCGGGTTTAGCAACAAGTTGGTTGTTGCAAACCGGGTTTAGCAACAAGTTTGGTTGTTTGCAAACCGGGTTTAGCAACAAGTTGGTTGTTTGCAAACCGGGTTTAGCAACAAGTTTGGTTGTTTGCAAACGGGTTTAGCAACAAGTTTGGTTGTTACAAAACCGGGTTTAGCAACAAGTTTGGTTGTTTGCAAACCGGGTTTTAGCAACAAGTTGGTTGTTTGCAAAACGGGTTTAGCAACAAGTTCGGTTGTTGCAAACCGGGTTTAGCAACAAGTTGGTTGTTGCAAACGGGGGTTTAGCAACAAGTTTGGTTGTTGCAAACCGGGTTTAGCAACAAGTTTGGTTGTTTGCAAACGGGGGTTTAGCAACAAGTTCGGTTGTTGCAAACGGGGTTTAGCAACAAGTTTGGTTGTTGCAAACCGGGTTTAGCAACAAGTTCGGTTGTTTGCAAACCGGGTTTAGCAACAAGTTTGGTTGTTTGCAAACCGGGTTTAGCAACAAGTTTGGTTCGGTTTTGCAAAACCGGGTTTAGCAACAAGTTCGGTTGTTGCAAACCGGGTTTAGCAACAAGTTTGGTTGTTGCAAACGGGTTTAGCAACAAGTTTGGTTGTTGCAAACCGGGGTTTAGCAACAAGTTTGGTTGTTGCAAACCGGGTTTAGCAACAAGTTTGGTTGTTGCAAACCGGGTTTAGCAACAAGTTTCGGTTGTTGCAAAACCGGGTTTAGCAACAAAAGGTTGTTTGCAAACCGGGGTTTAGCAACAAGTTTGGTTGTTGCAAACCGGGTTTAGCAACAAGTTGGTTGTTTTGCAAACCGGGTTTAGCAACAAGTTTGGTTGTTGCAAACGGGGGTTTAGCAACAAGTTTGGTTGTTGCAAACCCGGGTTTAGCAACAAGTTTGGTTGTTGCAAACCGGGTTTAGCAACAAGTTTGGTTTGTTGCAAACCGGGTTTAGCAACAAGTTTGGTTGTTGCAAACCGGGTTTAGCAACAAGTTTGGTTGTTTGCAAACCCGGGTTTAGCAACAAGTTGGTTGTTGCAAACCGGGTTTAGCAACAAGTTCGGTTGTTGCAAACCGGGTTTAGCAACAAGTTTGGTTGTTGCAAACGGGTTTAGCAACAAGTTGGTTGTTGCAAAACCGGGTTTAACAACAAGTTCGGTTGTTGCAAAACCGGGTTTAGCAACAAGTTCGGTTGTTGCAAACTGGGGTTTAGCAACAAGTTCGGTTGTTGCAAACCGGGTTTAGCAACAAGTTTGGTTGTTGCAAAAAGTGGGTTTTAGCAACAAGTTGGTTTTGCAAACCGGGTTTAGCAACAAGTTCGGTTGTTGCAAACCGGGTTTAACAACAAGTTGGTTGTTTGCAAACCGGTTTTTAGCAACAAGTTTTTGTTGTTGCAAAACCGGGTTTAGCAACAAGTTCGGGTTGTTGCAAAACCGGGTTTAGCAACAAGTTGGTTGTTGCAAACTGGGTTTAGCAACAAGTTTGGTTGTTGCAAACCGGGTTTAGCAACAAGTTTGGTTGTTGCAAACGGGGGTTTAGCAACAAGTTTGGTTGTTGCAAACCGGTTTAGCAACAACAAGTTTGGTTGTTGCAAACGGGGTTTAGCAACAAACGGGGTTGCAACAAAAACCGGGTTGCAAAACGGGTTTAACAACAAGTTTGGTTGTTGCAAACCGGGTTTAGCAACAAGTTTGGGTTGTTGCAAAACCGGGGTTTAGCAACAAGTTCGGTTGTTTGCAAACCGGGTTTAGCAACAAGTTTGGTTGTTTGCAAACCGGGTTTAGCAACAAGTTTGGTTTTTTGCAAACCGGGTTTTAGCAACAAACGGTTTGCAAAACGGGGTTTGCAACAACAAGTTGGTTTGCAAACCGGGTTTAGCAACAAGTTTGGTTGTTTGCAAACGGGTTTAGCAACAAGTTTGGTTGTTGCAAACGGGGGTTTAGCAACAAGTTGGTTGTTGCAAACCGGGTTTTAGCAACAAGTTGGTTGTTGCAAACCGGGTTTAGCAACAAGTTTGGTTGTTTGCAAACCGGGTTTAGCAACAAGTTCGGTTGTTGCAAACCGGGTTTAGCAACAAGTTGGTTGTTTGCAAACCGGGTTTAGCAACAAGTTGGTTTGTTGCAAACCGGGTTTTAGCAACAAGTTTGGTTGTTACCAAACTGGGTTTAGCAACAAGTTTGGTTGTTGCAAAACCGGGTTTAGCAACAAGTTTGGTTTTTGCAAACCGGGTTTTAGCAACAAGTTCGGTTGTTGCAAAACCGGGTTTTAACAACAAGTTGGTTGTTGCAAAACCGGGTTTAGCAACAAGTTCGGTTGTTGCAAACCGGGTTTTAACAACAAGTTTGGTTGTTGCAAAACCGGGTTTAACAACAAGTTTTGGTTGTTGCAAACCGGTTTAGCAACAAAGTTTGGTTGTTTGCAAACCGGGTTTAACAACAAGTTGGTTGTTGCAAACCGGGTTTAGCAACAAGTTCGGTTGTTGCAAACCGGTTTTTTAGCAACAAGTTTGGTTGTTGCAAACCGGGTTTAGCAACAACAAGTTTGGTTGTTGCAAACCGGGTTTAGCAACAAGTTTGGTTGTTGCAAACCGGGTTTAGCAACAAGTTCGGTTGTTGCAAACCGGGTTTAGCAACAAGTTGGGTTGTTGCAAACCGGGTTTAGCAACAAGTTTGGTTGTTGCAAAACCGGGTTTAGCAACAAGTTTGGTTGTTGCAAACCGGGTTTAGCAACAAGTTGGTTGTTGCAAACTGGGTTTAGCAACAAGTTGGTTGTTACAAACCGGGTTTAGCAACAAGTTCGGTTGTTGCAAACCGGGTTTAGCAACAAGTTGGTTGTTACCAAAACCGGGTTTAGCAACAAGTTGGTTGTTGCAAACCGGTTTTTAACAACAAGTTCGGTTGTTGCAAACCGGGTTTAGCAACAAGTTCGGTTGTTGCAAACCGGGTTTAACAACAAGTTTGGTTGTTGCAAACCGGGTTTAGCAACAAGTTCGGTTGTTGCAAACTGGGTTTTAGCAACAAGTTTGGTTAACAACAAGTTTGCAAAACGGGGTTTAGCAACAAGTTCGGTTGTTGCAAACCGGGTTTAGCAACAAGTTGGTTGTTGCAAACCGGGTTTAGCAACAAGTTTGGTTGTTGCAAACGGGTTTAGCACAACAAGTTTGGTTGTTGCAAACCGGGTTTAGCAACAAGTTTGGTTGTTGCAAACTGGGTTTAGCAACAAGTTTGGTTGTTGCAAACCGGGTTTAGCAACAAAGTTGGTTGTTGCAAACCGGGTTTAGCAACAAGTTGGTTGTTGCAAACCGGGTTTAGCAACACAAGTTTGGGTTGTTGCAAACCGGGTTTAGCAACAAGTTTGGTTTTTGCAAACCGGGTTTAGCAACAAGTTTGGTTGTTGCAAACCGGGTTTAGCAACAAGTTGGTTGTTGCAAACCGGGTTTAGCAACAAGTTTGGTTGTTGCAAAACCGGGTTTAGCAACAAGTTTGGTTGTTGCAAACCGGGTTTTAACAACAAGTTGGTTGTTGCAAACCGGGGGCAACAAGTTTGGTTGTTAACAAAACGGGTTTTAGCAACAAGTTTGGTTGTTGCAAACCGGGTTTTAGCAACAAGTTTGGTTGTTGCAAAAACGGGTTTAGCAACAAGTTGGTTGTTGCAAAACCGGGTTTAGCAACAAGTTCGGTTGTTTTGCAAACCGGGTTTAGCAACAAGTTCGGGTTGTTGCAAACGGGGTTTAGCAACAAGTTTGGTTGTTCCAAACCGGGTTTTAACAACAAGTTGGTTGTTTGCAAACTGGGTTTAGCAACAAGTTCGGTTGTTGCAAACCGGGTTTAGCAACAAGTTGGTTGTTGCAAACCGGGTTTAACAACAAGTTGGTTGTTGCAAACCGGGTTTAGCAACAAGTTTGGTTGTTGCAAACCGGGTTTAGCAACAAGTTCGGTTGTTGCAAACCGGGTTTAACAACAAGTTTGGTTGTTGCAAAACCGGGTTTTAACAACAAGTTCGGTTGTTGCAAACCGGGTTTAGCAACAAGTTCGGTTGTTGCAAACCGGGTTTAGCAACAAGTTTGGTTGTTGCAAACCGGGTTTAGCAACAAGTTTGGTTGTTGCAAAATGGGTTTAGCAACAAGTTTGGTTGTTGCAAAGTTCGGGTTTAGCAACAAGTTTGGTTGTTTGCAAACCGGGTTTAGCAACAAAGTTGGTTGTTTTGCAAACCGGGTTTAGCAACAAGTTTGGTTGTTGCAAACCGGGTTTAGCAACAAGTTTGGTTGTTGCAAACCGGGTTTTAGCAACAAGTTGGTTGTTTGCAAACCGGGTTTAGCAACAAGTTTGGTTGTTGCAAACCGGGTTTAGCAACAAGTTCGGTTGTTTGCAAACCGGGTTTAGCAACAAGTTCGGTTGTTGCAAACCGGTTTTAGCAACAAGTTCGGTTGTTGCAAACCGGGTTTAGCAACAAGTTGGTTGTTGCAAACCGGTTTTTAGCAACAAGTTGGTTGTTTTGCAAACCGGGTTTAGCAACAAGTTCGGTTGTTGCAAACCGGGTTTAGCAACAAGTTTGGTTGTTGCAAAACGGGGTTTAGCAACAAAGTTCGGTTGTTTGCAAACCGGGTTTAGCAACAAGTTGGTTGTTGCAAAACGGGTTTTTAGCAACAAGTTTGGTTGTTGCAAACCGGGTTTAGCAACAAGTTCGGTTTTTGCAAACCGGGTTTAGCAACAAGTTTGGTTGTTGCAAAACCGGGTTTAACAACAAGTTCGGTTGTTGCAAACCGGGTTTAGCAACAAGTTCGGTTGTTGCAAAATGGGTTTTAGCAACAAGTTCGGTTGTTGCAAAATGGGTTTAACAACAAGTTTGGTTGTTGCAAACCGGGTTTAGCAACAAGTTTGGTTGTTGCAAAATGGGTTTAGCAACAAGTTCGGTTGTTGCAAACCGGGTTTAGCAACAAGTTTGGTTGTTGCAAACCGGGTTTAGCAACAAGTTTGGTTGTTGCAAAACCGGGTTTAGCAACAAGTTTGGTTGTTTGCAAACGGGTTTAGCAACAACGGTTGTTACCAAACCGGGTTTAGCAACAAGTTCGGTTGCAAACCGGGTTTAGCAACAAGTTGGTTTGTTTGCAAACCGGGTTTAGCAACAAGTTGGTTGTTGCAAACCGGGTTTAGCAACAAGTTGGTTGTTGCAAACCGGGGTTTAGCAACAACAAGTTTGGTTGTTGCAAACCGGGTTTAGCAACAAGTTTGGTTGTTGCAAACGGGGTTTTAGCAACAAAGTCGGTTGTTGCAAACCGGGTTTAGCAACAAGTTGGTTGTTGCAAACCGGGTTTAGCAACAACAAGTTTGGTTGTTGCAAACCGGGTTTAGCAACAAGTTTGGTTGTTGCAAACGGGTTTAGCAACAAGTTTGGTTGTTGCAAACCGGGTTTAAACAACAAGTTCGGTTGTTGCAAAACCGGGTTTAGCAACAAGTTTGGTTGTTGCAAAACCGGGTTTTAGCAACAAGTTTGGTTGTTTGCAACCTGGTTTTTAGCAACAAGTTCGGTTTGTTGCAAACCGGGTTTAGCAACAAGTTGGTTGTTGCAAACCGGGTTTAGCAACAAGTTTGGTTGTTGCAAAATGGGTTTAGCAACAAGTTCGTTGTTACAAACCGGGTTTAGCAACAAGTTCGGTTTTAAAAACGGGTTTAGCAACAAGTTGGTTGTTGCAAACCGGGTTTAGCAACAAGTTTTGGTTGTTGCAAACCGGGTTTAGCAACAAGTTTCGGTTGTTTGCAAACCGGGTTTAGCAACAAGTTGGTTGTTGCAAACCGGGTTTAACAACAAGTTTGGTTGTTGCAAACCGGGTTTAACAACAAGTTGGTTTTGTTGCAAACGGGTTTAGCAACAAGTTTGGTTGTTTGCAAACCGGGTTTAGCAACAAGTTTGGTTGTTGCAAACCGGGTTTAGCAACAAGTTTGGTTGTTGCAAACCGGGTTTAGCAACAAGTTCGGTTGTTGCAAACCGGGTTTAGCAACAAGTTTGGTTGTTGCAAACCGGGTTTAGCAACAAGTTGGTTGTTGCAAACCGGGTTTAGCAACAAGTTTGGTTGTTGCAAAACCGGGTTTAGCAACAAGTTCGGTTTGTTGCAAACCGGGTTTTAGCAACAAGTTTGGTTGTTGCAAACCGGGTTTAGCAACAAGTTCGGTTGTTGCAAACCGGGTTTAGCAACAAGTTGGTTGTTGCAAACGGGTTTAGCAACAAGTTGGTTGTTGCAAACCGGGTTTAGCAACAAGTTCGGTTGTTTGCAAACCGGGTTTAGCAACAAGTTTGGTTGTTGCAAAACCGGGTTTTAGCAACAAGTTGGTTGTTGCAAACCGGGTTTAGCAACAAGTTCGGTTGTTGCAAAACGGGGTTTAGCAACAAGTTGGTTGTTTGCAAAACGGGTTTAGCAACAAGTTTGGTTGTTTGCAAACCGGGTTTAGCAACAAGTTCGGTTTTGCAAACCCGGGTTTAGCAACAAGTTGGTTGTTGCAAACCCGGGTTTAGCAACAAGTTTGGTTGTTGCAAACGGGGTTTAGCAACAAGTTCGGTTGTTGCAAACGGGTTTTTAACAACAAGTTGGTTGTTGCAAACCGGGTTTAGCAACAAGTTTGGTTGTTGCAAACCGGGTTTAGCAACAAGTTCGGTTGTTGCAAACCGGGTTTAGCAACAAGTTTGGTGTTTTGCAAAACTGGGTTTAGCAACAAGTTCGGTTGTTGCAAAACCGGGTTTAGCAACAAGTTGGGTTTTTGCAAACGGGTTTTAGCAACAAGTTTGGTTGTTGCAAACCGGGTTTTAGCAACAAGTTCGGTTGTTACAAACCGGGTTTAGCAACAAGTTTGGTTGTTGCACGGGTTTAGGGTTTAGCAACAAGTTCGGTTGTTGCAAACGGGTTTTTTAACAAGTTTCGGTTGTTTGCAAACCGGGTTTAGCAACAAGTTTGGTTGTTGCAAACCGGGTTTAGCAACAAGTTTGGTTGTTGCAAACCGGTTTTTAACAACAAGTTTGGTTGTTTGCAAACCGGGTTTAGCAACAAGTTGGTTGTTGCAAACCGGGTTTTAGCAACAAAGTTGGTTGTTGCAAACCGGGTTTAGCAACAAGTTTGGTTGTTGCAAACCGGGGTTTAGCAACAAGTTTGGTTGTTGCAAACCGGGTTTAGCAACAAGTTTGGTTGTTGCAAACCGGGTTTAGCAACAAGTTTGGTTGTTGCAAACCGGGTTTAGCAACAAGTTGGTTGTTGCAAACCGGGTTTAGCAACAAGTTCGGTTGTTGCAAACCGGGTTTAGCAACAAGTTTGGTTGTTGCAAAACCGGGTTTAGCAACAAGTTTGGTTGTTTGCAAACCGGGTTTAACAACAAGTTCGGTTGTTGCAAACCGGGTTTAACAACAAGTTCGGTTGTTGCAAACCCGGGTTTAACAACAAGTTTGGTTGTTTGCAAACTGGGTTTAGCAACAAGTTTGGTTGTTGCAAACCGGGTTTAGCAACAAGTTTGGTTGTTGTTGCAAACCGGGTTTAGCAACAAGTTTGGTTGTTTTCCAAAATGGGTTTAGCAACAAGTTTGGTTGTTGCAAACCGGGTTTAGCAACAAGTTGGTTGTTACAAAACCGGGTTTAGCAACAAGTTTTGGTTGTTGCAAAACCGGGTTTAGCAACAAGTTGGTTGTTGCAAACCGGGTTTAGCAACAAGTTGGTTGTTGCAAACCGGGTTTAGCAACAAGTTGGTTTTTGCAAACCGGGGTTTAACAACAAGTTGGTTGTTGTTGCAAACCGGGTTTTTAACAACAAGTTCGGGTTGTTGCAAACCGGGTTTAGCAACAAGTTTGGTTGTTGCAAACCGGGTTTAGCAACAAGTTGGTTGTTGCAAAACCGGGTTTAGCAACAAGTTGGTTTGTTGCAAACCGGGTTTAGCAACAAGTTTGGTTGTTGCAAACCGGGTTTAGCAACAAGTTCGGTTGTTGCAAACCGGGTTTAGCAACAAGTTGGTTGTTGCAAACGGGTTTAGCAACAAGTTTGGTTGTTGCAAACCGGGTTTAGCAACAAGTTGGTTGTTTGGTTGTTGCAAACCGGGTTTTAGCAACAAGTTTGGTTTGTTTGCAAAACGGGTTTAGCAACAAGTTTGGTTGTTTGCAAAACCGGGTTTAGCAACAAGTTGGTTGTTGCAAACCGGGTTTAGCAACAAGTTGGTTGTTGCAAAACCGGGTTTAGCAACAAGTTTGGTTGTTGCAAACCGGGTTTTTAGCAACAAGTTTGGTTGTTTGCAAAACGGGGTTTAGCAACAAGTTGGTTTGTTGCAAACTGGGTTTAGCAACAAGTTCGGTTGTTGCAAACCGGGTTTAGCAACAAGTTGGTTGTTGCAAACGGGTTTAGCAACAAGTTTGGTTGTTGCAAACCGGGTTTAGCAACAAGTTTGGTTGTTGCAAAACCGGGTTTTAGCAACAAGTTTGGTTGTTGCAAACGGGGTTTAGCAACAAGTTTGGTTGTTGCAAACCGGGTTTAGCAACAACAAGTTCGGCAACAAACCGGGTTTTTGCACAAGTTCGGTTTTGCAAACAACAAGTTTGGTTGTTGCAAACCGGGTTTAGCAACAAGTTGGGTTGTTGCAAACGGGTTTTTAGCAACAAGTTGGTTGTTGCAAACCGGGTTTAACAACAAGTTTGGTTGTTGCAAAACCGGGTTTAGCAACAAGTTTGGTTGTTGCAAACCGGGTTTAGCAACAAGTTTGGTTGTTGCAAACCGGGTTTAGCAACAAGTTTTGGTTGTTGCAAAACCGGGTTTAGCAACAAGTTCGGTTGTTGCAAAACCGGGTTTAGCAACAAGTTTGGTTGTTGCAAACCGGGTTTAGCAACAAGTTTGGTTGTTGCAAACGGGGTTTAGCAACAAGTTGGTTGTTGCAAACCGGGTTTAGCAACAAGTTGGTTGTTGCAAACCCGGGTTTAGCAACAAGTTGGGTTGTTGCAAACCGGGTTTAGCAACAAGTTTGGTTTTTTTGCAAACCGGGTTTTAGCAACAAGTTGGTTGTTTGCAAACGGGTTGGGGTTTAACAACAAGTTCGGTTTGTTGCAAAACGGGTTTAGCAACAAGTTTGGTTGTTGCAAACCGGGTTTAGCAACAAGTTGGTTGTTTGCAAACCGGGTTTAGCAACAAGTTTGGTTGTTTTAAAAACCGGGTTTAGCAACAAGTTGGTTGTTGCAAACCGGGTTTAGCAACAAGTTCGGTTGTTTGCAAACCGGGTTTAGCAACAAGTTGGTTGTTGCAAACCGGGTTTAGCAACAAGTTCGGTTGTTGCAAACCGGTTTTAACAACAAAGTTTGGTTGTTGCAAACGGGTTTTAACAACAAGTTCGGTTGTTGCAAACCGGGTTTTTAACAACAAGTTTGGTTGTTTACAAAACCGGTTTTTAGCAACAAGTTGGTTTTTGCAAAACGGGTTTAGCAACAAGTTTGGTTGTTGCAAACCGGGTTTAGCAACAAGTTCGGTTGTTGCAAAACCGGGTTTAGCAACAAGTTGGTTGTTGCAAACCGGGTTTAGCAACAAGTTGGTTGTTGCAAACCGGGTTTAGCAACAAGTTGGTTGTTTGCAAACCGGGTTTAGCAACAAGTTTGGTTGTTGCAAAACCCGGGTTTTAGCAACAAGTTCGGTTGTTGCAAACCGGGTTTAGCAACAAGTTTGGTTTGTTTTGCAAACCGGGTTTTAGCAACAAGTTTGGTTGTTGCAAACGGGTTTAGCAACAAGTTTGGTTGTTGCAAACCGGGTTTTTTAACAACAAGTTTTTGTTGCAAACCGGGTTGCAAAACGGGTTTGGGTTTAACAAACGGGGTTTAACAACAAGTTGGTTGTTGCAAACCGGGTTTTAGCAACAAGTTTGGTTTTGTTCCAAAACCGGGTTTTAACAACAAGTTCGGTTTGTTCAAAACCGGGTTTAGCAACAAGTTGGTTTTTGCAAACCGGGTTTTTAGCAACAAGTTTGGTTGTTGCAAACCGGGTTTAGCAACAAGTTGGTTGTTGCAAAACCGGGTTTTAGCAACAAGTTTGGTTGTTGCAAACCGGGTTTAACAACAAGTTCGGTTGTTTGCAAACCGGTTTTTAGCAACAAGTTGGTTGTTGCAAACCGGGTTTAGCAACAAGTTCGGTTGTTGCAAACCGGGTTTAGCAACAAGTTGGTTGTTGCAAACCGGGTTTTAACAACAAGTTGGTTATTTGCAAAACCGGGTTTAGCAACAAGTTTGGTTGTTGCAAAACCGGGTTTAGCAACAAGTTTGGTTGTTGCAAACGGGTTTAGCAACAAGTTGGTTTGTTGCAAACCGGTTTTAGCAACAAGTTCGGTTGTTGCAAACCGGGTTTAGCAACAAGTTTGGTTGTTGCAAACCGGGTTTTTAACAACAAGTTTGGTTGTTGCAAACCGGGTTTAGCAACAAGTTTGGTTGTTGCAAACTGGGTTTAGCAACAAGTTGGTTGTTGCAAACCAAAACCGGGTTTAGCAACAAGTTTGGTTGTTGCAAAATGGGTTTAGCAACAAGTTGGTTGTTGCAAACGGGTTTAGCAACAAGTTGGTTGTTGTTGCAAACCGGGTTTTAGCAACAAGTTCGGTTGTTGCAAAACCGGGTTTAGCAACAAGTTTCGGTTGTTGCAAACCGGGTTTTAGCAACAAGTTTGGTTGTTGCAAAATGGGTTTAGCAACAAGTTGGTTGTTGCAAACGGGTTTAGCAACAAGTTCGGTTGTTGTTGCAAACCGGGTTACAAACGGGTTTAACAACAAGTTCGGTTGTTGCAAACCGGGTTTAGCAACAAGTTTGGTTGTTGCAAACCGGGTTTTAACAACAAGTTTGGTTGTTGCAAACCGGTTTTTAACAACAAGTTTGGTTGTTGCAAACGGGTTTAGCAACAAGTTTTGGTTGTTACAAAAACCGGTTTTTAACAACAAGTTGGTTTTTGCAAACCGGGTTTAACAACAAGTTTGGTTGTTACAAAACCGGGTTTAGCAACAAGTTCGGTTGTTGCAAACCGGGGTTTAGCAACAAGTTTGGTTGTTGCAAACCGGGTTTAGCAACAAGTTTGGTTGTTTTTAAACGGGTTTAACAACAAGTTCGGTTTGTTGCAAAACCGGGTTTAGCAACAAGTTTGGTTGTTTTGCAAACCGGGTTTAGCAACAAGTTAGGTTGTTGCAAAACCGGGTTTAGCAACAAGTTCGGTTGTTGCAAACTGGGTTTAGCAACAAGTTTGGTTGTTTGCAAACCGGGTTTAGCAACAAGTTCGGTTTGTTGCAAACCGGTTTTTAAGCAACAAGTTCGGTTTGTTGCAAACCGGTTTTAGCAACAAGTTGGTTGTTGCAAACCGGGTTTAGCAACAAGTTTGGTTGTTGCAAACCGGGTTTAGCAACAAGTTTGGTTGTTTGCAAACCGGGTTTAGCAACAAGTTGGTTGTTTGCAAACCGGGTTTTAGCAACAAGTTGGTTGTTTGGGCAAACGGGGTTTTTGCAAACGGGTTTTAGCAACAAGTTCGGTTTTTGCAAACCGGGTTTAGCAACAAGTTTGGTTGTTGCAAACGGGGTTTAGCAACAAGTTGGTTGTTGCAAAACCGGGTTTAGCAAACAAGTTTGGTTGTTGCAAACAAACAAGTTTGTTGTTGCAAAGCAACAAGTTCGGTTTGTTGCAAACCGGGTTTAGCAACAAGTTCGGTTGTTGCAAACCGGGTTTAGCAACAAGTTCGGTTGTTGCAAAACGGGTTTTAACAACAAGTTTGGTTGTTGCAAACCGGGTTTAGCAACAAGTTTGGTTGTTGTTGCAAACGGGTTTAGCAACAAGTTGGTTGTTGCAAACCGGGTTTAGCAACAAGTTCGGTTGTTTACCAAACGGGGTTTAGCAACAAGTTTGGTTGTTTGCAAACCGGGTTTAGCAACAAGTTTGGTTGTTGCAAACCGGGTTTAGCAACAAGTTTGGTTGTTGCAAAACCGGGTTTAGCAACAAGTTTGGTTGTTGCAAACCGGGTTTAACAACAAGTTCGGTTGTTGCAAACCGGGTTTAGCAACAAGTTGGTTGTTGCAAACCGGTTTTAACAACAAGTTGGTTGTTGCAAACCGGGTTTAGCAACAAGTTTGGTTGTTGCAAACCGGGTTTTAACAACAACAAGTTTCAAACCGGGTTAGCAAAAGTTTGGGGTTGCAAACAACAACAAACAAGTTCGGTTTGCAAACCGGGTTTAGCAACAAGTTGGTTGTTGCAAACCGGGTTTTAACAACAAGTTTGGTTGTTTGCAAACCGGGTTTAGCAACAAGTTTGGTTGTTTGCAAACCGGGTTTAGCAACAAGTTGGTTGTTACAAAACCGGGTTTAGCAACAAGTTCGGTTGTTGCAAACCGGGTTTAGCAACAAGTTTGGTTGTTGCAAACCGGGTTTAACAAAGTTTTGGTTGTTGCAAACCGGGTTTTAACAACAAGTTTGGTTGTTGCAAACGGGGTTTAGCAACAAGTTTGGTTGTTGCAAACCGGGTTTAGCAACAAGTTTGGTTGTTTGCAAACCGGGTTTAGCAACAAGTTCGGTTGTTGCAAACCGGGTTTAGCAACAAGTTTGGTTGTTTGCAAAACGGGGGTTTAACAACAAGTTTGGTTGTTGCAAACCGGGTTTAGCAACAAACAACAAGTTGTTGCAAACCGGGTTTGCAACAAACAAACCGGGTTTAGCAACAGTGGGTTTTCGGTTGGGTTTTGCAAGTTGGGGTTTAGCAACAAGTTTGTTTGTTGCAAACCGGGTTTAGCAACAAGTTCGGTTGTTGCAAACCGGGTTTAGCAACAAGTTTGGTTGTTGCAAACCGGGTTTAGCAACAAGTTCGGTTGTTGCAAACCGGGTTTAGCAACAAGTTTGGTTGTTGCAAACCGGGTTTAGCAACAAGTTGGTTTGTTGCAAACGGGGTTTAGCAACAAGTTTGGTTGTTGCAAACCGGGTTTAGCAACAAGTTTGGTTGTTTGCAAACCGGGTTTAGCAACAAGTTGGTTGTTGCAAACCGGGTTTAGCAACAAGTTTGGTTGTTGCAAACCGGGTTTAGCAACAAGTTTGGTTGTTGCAAAACCGGGTTTAGCAACAAGTTGGTTGTTGCAAACCGGGTTTAGCAACAAGTTGGTTGTTGCAAACCGGGTTTAGCAACAAGTTTGGTTGTTGCAAAACCGGTTTTTAACAACAAGTTTGGTTGTTGCAAACGGGGTTTAGCAACAAGTTGGTTGTTTGCAAACCCGGGTTTAGCAACAAGTTTGGTTGTGCAAAAATGGGTTTTAACAACAAGTTGGTTATTTTGCAAACCCGGGTTTAGCAACAAGTTGGTTGTTGCAAACCGGGTTTAGCAACAAGTTTGGTTGTTTGCAAACCGGGTTTAGCAACAAGTTTGGTTGTTTGCAAACCGGGGTTTAGCAACAAGTTTGGTTGTTGCAAACCGGGTTTAGCAACAAGTTCGGTTGTTGCAAACGGGGTTTAGCAACAAGTTTGGTTGTTGCAAACGGGGTTTAACAACAAGTTCGGTTTGCAAAACCGGGTTTAGCAACAAGTTCGGTTGTTGCAAACCGGGTTTAGCAACAAGTTTGGTTTGTTGCAAACCCGGTTTTTAGCAACAAGTTCGGTTGTTGCAAACCGGGGTTTAGCAACAAGTTTTGGTTTTGCAACAAGTTGGTTGTTCCAAAATCGGTTTAGCAACAAGTTTGGTTGTTTGCAAACCGGGTTTAGCAACAAGTTTGGTTGTTGCAAACCGGGTTTAGCAACAAGTTTGGTTGTTGCAAAATGGGGTTTAACAACAAGTTGGTTGTTGCAAAACGGGTTTAGCAACAACAAGAGGTTGTTGCAAACCGGGTTTAGCAACAAGTTTGGTTGTTGCAAACTGGGTTTTTAGCAACAAGTTTGGTTGTTTGCAAACGGGTTTTTAACAACAAGTTTGGTTGTTGCAAAACCGGGTTTTGCAAACGGGTTTAACAACAAGTTGTTGTTTGCAAACCGGGTTTAGCAACAAGTTCGGTTGTTGCAAACCGGGTTTAGCAACAAGTTGGTTGTTGCAAAATGGGTTTAGCAACAAGTTTGGTTGTTACAAAAACCGGGTTTAGCAACAACAAGGTTGTTTACAAAAAACGGGTTTAGCAACAAGTTGGTTGTTGCAAACCGGGTTTTTAACAACAAGTTGGTTGTTGCAAACCGGGTTAACAACAAGTTTGGTTGTTGCAACCGGGTTTTAGCAACAACAAACCGGGTTTAGCAACAAGTTTGGTTTGTTGCAAACCGGGTTTAGCAACAAGTTGGTTGTTGCAAACCCGGGTTTAGCAACAAGTTTGGTTGTTACAAAAACGGGTTTTTTAGCAACAAGTTTTGTTGTTGCAAACCCGGGTTTAGCAACAAGTTGGTTGTTGCAAACCGGGTTTTTAACAACAAGTTCGGTTGTTGCAAACCGGGTTTAGCAACAAGTTGGTTGTTGCAAACCGGGTTTAGCAACAAGTTCGGTTTGTTGCAAACCGGGTTTTAGCAAGCAACAAAGTTTGGTTGTTGCAAACCGGGGTTTAGCAACAAGTTTGGTTTGTTGCAAACCGGGTTTTTAACAACAAGTTGGTTGTTGCAAAACCGGGTTTAGCAACAAGTTCGGTTGTTGCAAAACGGGGTTTAGCAACAAGTTTGGTTGTTGCAAAACGGGTTTTTAACAACAAGTTCGGTTGTTGCAAACCGGGTTTAGCAACAAGTTTGGTTGTTGCCAAACCGGGTTTAGCAACAAGTTTGGTTGTTGCAAACCGGGTTTTAGCAACAAGTTGGTTGTTGCAAACCGGGTTTAGCAACAAGTTCGGTTGTTGCAAAATGGGTTTAGCAACAAGTTCGGTTGTTTGCAAAATGGGGTTTAGCAACAAGTTGGTTGTTTGCAAACGGGGTTTAACAACAAGTTTGGTTGTTGCAAACGGGGTTTAACAACAAGTTGGTTTTTGCAAACCGGGTTTTTAACAACAAGTTTGGTTGTTGCAAACCGGGGTTTAGCAACAAGTTTGGTTGTTGCAAACCGGGTTTTTAGCAACAAGTTCGGTTGTTGCAAACCGGGTTTTAGCAACAAGTTTGGTTGTTTTGCAAACCGGGTTTTTAACAACAAGTTTGGTTGTTGCAAACCGGGTTTAACAACAAGTTCGGTTGTTGCAAACCGGTTTTTAGCAACAAGTTGGTTGTTGCAAAACGGTTTTTAGCAACAAGTTCGGTTTTGCAAAAGTTGGGTTTGGGTTTAGCAACAAGTTCGGTTGTTGCAAACCGGGTTTTAGCAACAAGTTTGGTTGTTCCAAAAACGGGTTTAGCAAACAAGTTCGGTTGTTTGCAAACCGGGTTTAGCAACAAGTTCGGTTTTTGCAAACCGGGTTTAGCAACAAGTTGGTTGTTGCAAACCGGGTTTAGCAACAAGTTCGGTTGTTTACCAAACCCGGGGTTTAGCAACAGTTTGGTTGTTTGCAAACCGGGTTTAGCAACAAGTTCGGTTGTTGCAAACCGGGTTTAGCAACAAGTTTTGTTTTTTTGCAAACCGGGTTTAGCAACAAGTTGGTTGTTGCAAACCGGGTTTAGCAACAAGTTCGGTTGTTGCAAACCGGGTTTAGCAACAAGTTTGGTTGTTGCAAACCGGGTTTAGCAACAAGTTTGGTTGTTGCAAACCGGGTTTAACAACAAGTTGGTTGTTGCAAACCGGGTTTAGCAACAAGTTGGTTGTTGCAAACCGGGTTTAGCAACAAGTTCGGTTGTTACAAAAACCGGGTTTAGCAACAAGTTGGTTGTTGCAAACTGGGTTTAGCAACAAGTTGGTTGTTTAAACAAAAACCGGGTTTAGCGGGTTGTTGCAAACCGGGTTTAGCAACAAGTTCGGTTGTTGCAAACCGGGTTTTAGCAACAAGTTTGGTTGTTGCAAACCGGGTTTAGCAACAAGTTCGGTTGTTGCAAACCCGGGTTTAGCAACAAGTTGGTTGTTTGCAAACCGGGTTTAGCAACAAGTTCGGTTGTTGCAAACCGGGTTTAGCAACAAGTTTGGTTTGTTGCAAAACCGGGTTTTAGCAACAAGTTGGTTGTTGCAAACGGGGTTTAGCAACAAGTTCGGTTGTTTGCAAAACCGGGTTTAGCAACAAGTTGGTTGTTGCAAACCGGGTTTAGCAACAAGTTTGGTTTTTGCAAACCGGGTTTAACAACAAGTTCGGTGGTTTGCAAACCGGGTTTAGCAACAAGTTTGGTTGTTGCAAACGGGTTTAGCAACAAGTTGGGTTGTTGCAAACCGGGTTTAACAACAAGTTCGGTTGTTTGCAAACCGGGTTTAGCAACAAGTTGGTTGTTGCAAACCGGGTTTAGCAACAAGTTTGGTTTTTGCAAACCGGGTTTAACAACAAGTTGGTTGTTTGCAAACCGGGTTTAGCAACAAGTTTGGTTGTTGCAAACCCGGGTTTAGCAACAAGTTTGGTTGTTTGCAAACCGGTTTTTAACAACAAGTTTGGTTTTGTTGCAAACCGGGTTTAACAACAAGTTTGGTTGTTGCAAACCGGGGTTTTTAGCAACAAGTTCGGTTGTTGCAAACCCGGGTTTAACAACAAGTTTGGTTGTTTGCAAACCGGGTTTAGCAACAAGTTGGTTGTTTGCAAACCGGGTTTTAGCAACAAGTTGGGTGTTTGCAAACGGGTTTTAGCAACAAGTTGGTTGTTTGCAAACCGGGTTTAGCAACAAGTTTGGTTGTTGCAAAACGGGGTTTAGCAACAAGTTGGTTTGTTGCAAACCGGGTTTAGCAACAAGTTTGGTTGTTGCAAACCGGGTTTAGCAACAAGTTGGTTTTACAAAACCGGCAAACCGGGTTTTGCAACAAAGTTGGTTGTTGCAAACCGGGTTTTAACAACAAGTTTGGTTGTTGCAAACTGGGTTTTTAGCAACAAACCGGGTTGTTGCAAACGGGTTTTAACAACAAGTTGGTTGTTTGCAAACCGGGGTTTTAACAACAAGTTAGGTTGTTGCAAACCGGGTTTAGCAACAAGTTCGGTGTTTTGCAAACCGGGTTTAGCAACAAGTTTGGTTGTTCAAAACCGGGTTTAACAACAAGTTTGGTTGTTGCAAACGGGGTTTTAGCAACAAGTTGTTTGTTTTCCAAAGTTGGGTTTAGCAACAAGTTTGGTTGTTGCAAACCGGGTTTTAGCAACAAGTTTGGTTGTTGCAAACCGGGTTTAACAACAAGTTGGTTGTTGCAAACCGGGTTTAACAACAAGTTTGGTTGTTGCAAACCGGGTTTTAGCAACAAGTTTGGTTGTTACAAACGGGTTTAGCAACAAGTGGGGTTGTTGCAAACCGGGTTTAGCAACAAGTTCGGTTGTTGCAAACGGGTTTAGCAACAAGTTTGGTTTTGCAAACGGGGGTTTAACAACAAACGGTTGTTGCAAACGGTTGTTGCAAAAGTTGGGTTTAACAACAAGTTTGGTTGTTGCAAACCGGGTTTTAGCAACAAGTTTTGGTTGTTGCAAACCGGGTTTTAGCAACAAGTTTCGGTTGTTGCAAAATGGGTTTAGCAACAACAACAAGTTCGGTTGTTGCAAACCGGGTTTAGCAACAAGTTGGTTGTTGCAAACCGGGTTTTTAACAACAAGTTTGGTTGTTGTTGCAAACCGGGTTTAGCAACAAGTTTGGTTTTTGCAAACCGGTTTTTAACAACAAGTTGGTTGTTGCAAACCGGGTTTAACAACAAGTTTGGTTGTTGCAAACCGGGTTTAACAACAAGTTCGGTTGTTTACCAAACCGGGTTTAGCAACAAGTTGGTTGTTGCAAAACCGGGTTTTAGCAACAAGTTGGTTGTTGCAAAATGGGTTTAGCAACAAGTTGGTTGTTGCAAACCGGGGTTTAGCAACAAGTTGGTTGTTGCAAACGGGTTTTAGCAACAAGTTTGGTTGTTGCAAACCGGGTTTAGCAACAAGTTTGGTTGTTGCAAACGGGGTTTAGCAACAAGTTCGGTTGTTGCAAAACCGGGTTTAGCAACAAGTTTGGTTGTTGCAAACCGGGTTTAACAACAAGTTCGGTTGTTGCAAACCGGGTTTAGCAACAAGTTTGGTTGTTGCAAGTTGGTTTAGCAACAAGGGTTTTTAGCAACAAGTTTGGTTGTTTTGCAAACCGGGTTTGCAAACGGGTTTAACAACAAGTTTGGTTGTTGCAAAACTGGGTTTAGCAACAAGTTTGGGTTTGTTGCAAACCGGGTTTAGCAACAAGTTTGGTTGTTGCAAACCGGGTTTAGCAACAAGTTGGTTGTTGCAAAAACCGGGTTTAACAACAAGTTTGGTTGTTGCAAACCGGGGTTTAGCAACAAGTTCGGTTGTTACCAAACCGGGTTTAGCAACAAGTTGGTTGTTGCAAACCGGGTTTAGCACAAAGTTGGTTGTTGCAAACCGGGGTTTAGCAACAAGTTTCGGTTTTTGCAAACCGGGTTTAGCAACAAGTTTGGTTGTTGCAAACCGGGTTTAGCAACAAGTTGGTTGTTCACAAAACCGGGTTTAGCAACAAGTTTGGTTGTTGCAAAATGGGTTTAGCAACAAGTTGGTTGTTGCAAACTGGGTTTTAGCAACAAGTTGGTTGTTTGCAAACCGGGTTTTAACAACAAGTTGGTTGTTTGCAAACGGGTTTAGCAACAAGTTGGTTGTTTGCAAACCGGGTTTAGCAACAAGTTTGGTTGTTGCAAACCGGGTTTAGCAACAAGTTTGGTTGTTGCAAACTGGGTTTAGCAACAAGTTTGGTTGTTGCAAACCGGGTTTAGCAACAAGTTTGGTTGTTTGCAAAACCGGGTTTAACAACAAGTTCGGTTGTTGCAAACCGGGTTTTAGCAACAAGTTGGTTTGGTTTTGCAAACGGGTTTTAGCAACAAGTTGGTTGTTTGCAAACGGGGTTTAGCAACAAGTTTGGTTGTTTGCAAACCGGGGGTTTAACAACAAGTTCGGTTGTTGCAAAATGGGTTTAGCAACAAGTTTGGTTGTTGCAAACCGGGTTTTAGCAACAAGTTCGGTTGTTGCAAACCGGGTTTTAGCAACAAGTTGGTTTTTTGCAAACTGGGTTTTAACAACAAGTTCGGTTGTTGCAAACCGGTTTTTAACAACAAGTTGGTTGTTGCAAACCGGGTTTAGCAAAAAGTTTGGTTGTTCCAAAACCGGGTTTAGCAACAAGTTTGGTTGTTGCAAACCGGGTTTTAGCAACAAGTTGGTTGTTGCAAACCGGGTTTAACAACAAGTTTGGTTGTTGCAAACCGGGTTTTAGCAACAAGTTGGTTTTTGCAAACCGGGTTTAGCAACAACAAGTTTGGTTGTTGCAAATGGGTTTAGCAACAAGTTGGTTGTTGCAAACCGGGTTTAGCAACAAGTTGGTTTTTGCAAACCGGGTTTAGCAACAAGTTCGGTTGTTTTGCAAACCGGTTTTAACAACAAGTTTGGTTGTTGCAAACTGGGTTTAGCAACAAGTTGGTTGTTGCAAACGGGTTTGCAAACCGGGTTTAGCAACAAGTTCGGGGTTTTTTGCAAACCGGGTTTAACAACAAGTTTCGGTTGTTGCAAACCGGGTTTAGCAACAAGTTTGGTTGTTGCAAACTGGGTTTAGCAACAAGTTGGTTGTTCCAAACGGGTTTTTAACAACAAGTTGGTTGTTGCAAAACCGGGTTTAGCAACAAGTTCGGTTGTTCCAAAATGGGTTTAGCAACAAGTTTGGTTTGTTTGCAAACCGGGTTTAGCAACAAGTTGGTTGTTGCAAACCGGGTTTAGCAACAAGTTGGTTGTTGCAAACCGGGTTTAGCAACAAGTTGTTTGTTGCAAACCGGGTTTTAGCAACAAGTTGGTTGTTTGCAAACCGGGGTTTAGCAACAAGTTTGGTTGTTGCAAACGGTTTTTAACAACAAGTTCGGTTTGTTGCAAACCGGGTTTAGCAACAAGTTCGGTTGTTGCAAAACCCGGGTTTAGCAACAAGTTCGGTTGTTTGCAAACCGGGTTTAGCAA
Organism: Aristolochia fimbriata; assembly: GCA_019845555.1. Taxonomy (NCBI): domain Eukaryota; kingdom Viridiplantae; phylum Streptophyta; class Magnoliopsida; order Piperales; family Aristolochiaceae; genus Aristolochia; species Aristolochia fimbriata. The sequence continues at coordinate 59,696 of JAINDJ010000063.1, forward strand.
CAAGTTGGTTGTTGCAAACCGGGTTTAGCAACAACAAGTTTGGTTGCAAACAAGGGGTTTTTAACAAGTTTGGTTTGTTGCAAAACCGGGTTTAGCAACAAGTTTGGTTGTTTGCAAAACCGGTTTTAGCAACAAGTTTGGGTTGTTGCAAACCGGGTTTAGCAACAAGTTGGTTGTTGCAAACCGGGTTTAGCAACAAGTTTGGTTGTTGCAAACGGGTTTAACAACAAGTTGGTTGTTGCAAAACCGGGTTTAGCAACAAAGTTTGGTGCAAAACCAAAATGGGTTTAGCAACAAGTTCGGTTGTTGCAAACCGGGTTTAGCAACAAGTTCGGTTGTTGCAAACCGGGTTTTAACAACAAGTTGGTTTGTTGCAAACCGGGTTTAGCAACAAGTTCGGTTGTTGCAAACCGGGTTTAGCAACAAGTTCGGTTTTTGCAAACCGGGTTTAACAACAAGTTGGTTGTTGCAAACCGGGTTTAGCAACAAGTTCGGTTGTTTACAAACCGGGGTTTAACAACAAGTTGGTTGTTCCAAAATGGGTTTAGCAACAACAAGTTGGTTGTTGCAAACTGGGTTTAGCAACAAGTTCGGTTGTTTGCAAACCGGGTTTAGCAACAAGTTGGTTGTTTGCAAACCGGGTTTAGCAACAAGTTGGTTGTTGCAAACCGGGTTTAGCAACAAGTTTGGTTGTTGCAAACCGGGTTTAGCAACAAGTTTGGTTGTTTGCAAACTGGGTTTTTAACAACAAGTTTGGTTGTTGCAAACAAACAAGGGTTTGTTGTTGCAAACAAGCAACAAGTTGGTTTTGCAAACCGGGGTTTAACAACAAGTTTGGTTGTTTACAAAAACGGGTTTAGCAACAAGTTGGTTGTTTGCAAACCGGTTTTAGCAACAAGTTTGGTTGTTTGCAAACCCGGGTTTAGCAACAAGTTTGGTTTGTTGCAAACGGGGTTTAGCAACAAGTTTGGTTGTTGCAAAACCGGGTTTAGCAACAAGTTTGGTTGTTGCAAACCGGGTTTAGCAACAAGTTGGTTGTTGCAAAATGGGTTTTAGCAACAAGTTCGGTTGTTGCAAACTGGGTTTTACAACAAGTTGGTTTTGCAAAACGGGTTTAGCAACAAGTTCGGTTGTTGCAAACCGGGTTTAGCAACAAGTTGGTTGTTTGAAAACCGGGTTTTAACAACAAGTTTGGTTGTTGCAAAACCGGGTTTTAACAAGTTTGGTTGTTGCAAACCGGGTTTAGCAACAAGTTCGGTTGTTGCAAACAATGGGTTTAGCAACAAAGTTGGTTGTTCCAAAATGGGTTTAGCAACAAGTTTGGTTGTTTGCAAACGGGTTTAGCAACAAGTTGGTTGTTGCAAACCGGGTTTAGCAACAAGTTGGTTGTTGCAAACCGGGTTTAGCAACAAGTTGGTTGTTGCAAACGGGGTTTAGCAACAAGTTTGGTTGTTGCAAACGGGGGTTTAACAACAAGTTGGTTGTTTGCAAAAACCGGTTTTAACAACAAGTTTGGTTGTTTGCAAACCGGGTTTAACAACAAGTTCGGTTGTTGCAAACCGGGTTTAGCAACAAGTTGGTTGTTGCAAAACCGGGGTTTAGCAACAAGTTCGGTTTTGTTCAAAATGGGTTTAGCAACAAGTTGGGTTGTTGCAAACCGGGTTTAGCAACAAGTTTGGTTGTTCCAAAACCGGGTTTAGCAACAAGTTCGGTTGTTGCAAACGGGGGTTTTAACAACAAGTTCGGTTGTTGCAAACCGGGTTTAGCAACAAGTTTGGTTGTTGCAAACCGGGTTTAGCAACAAGTTGGTTGTTGCAAACGGGGTTTAGCAACAAGTTGGTTTGTTGCAAAACCGGGTTTAGCAACAAGTTCGGTTGTTGCAAACCGGGTTTAGCAACAAGTTCGGTTGTTTGCAAACGGGGTTTAACAACAAGTTGGTTGTTGCAACAAACCGGGTTTACAACAAGTTGGTTGTTTGCAAACCGGGTTTAGCAACAAGTTGGTTGTTGCAAACCGGGTTTAGCAACAAAGTTGGTTGTTGCAAACGGGTTTAGCAACAAGTTCGGTTGTTGCAAACTGGGTTTTAGCAACAAGTTTGGTTGTTCCAAAAATGGGTTTAGCAACAAGTTGGTTTTGCAAAAACAAACCGGGTTTAACAACAAGTTTGGTTGTTGCAAACCGGGTTTAGCAACAAGTTTGGTTGTTGCAAACTGGGTTTAGCAACAAGTTGTTTGTTGCAAACCGGGTTTAGCAACAAGTTCGGTTGTTGCAAACCGGGTTTAACAACAAGTTGGTTGTTGCAAACCGGGTTTTAGCAACAAGTTGGTTGTTTGCCAAACGGGGTTTAGCAACAAGTTTGGTTGTTGCAAAATGGGTTTAGCAACAAGTTCGGTTGTTGCAAACCGGGTTTAGCAACAAGTTTGGTTGTTTCAAAAATGGGTTTAGCAACAAGTTTGGTTGTTGCAAACGGGGTTTAGCAACAAGTTTCGGTTGTTGCAAACCGGGTTTAGCAACAAGTTTGGTTGTTGCAAACCGGGGTTTAGCAACAAGTTTGGTTGTTGCAAACCGGGTTTAGCAACAACAAGTTTGGCAAACCGGGTTTAGCAACAAACCGGTTTTAGCAAACAAACAAGTTTGTTGTTTGCAAAAGGGTTTAGCAACAAGCAACAAAACCGGGTTAGCAACAAGTTGCAAACCGGGTTTAGCAACAAGTTTGGTTGTTTTGCAAACCGGGTTTTTAGCAACAAGTTTGGTTGTTGCAAACCGGGTTTTTAGCAACAAGTTGGTTGTTGCAAACCGGGTTTTTAACAACAAGTTTGGTTGTTTGCAAACCGGGTTTAGCAACAAGTTGGTTGTTGCAAACGGGGTTTAACAACAAGTTTGGTTGTTTGCAAACCGGGTTTAGCAACAAGTTGGGTTGTTGCAAACCGGGTTTTAGCAACAAGTTGGTTGTTTTGCAAACCGGGTTTAGCAACAAGTTGGTTGTTACAAAACGGGGTTTAGCAACAAGTTGGGGTTGTTGCAAACCGGGTTTAGCAACAAGTTCGGTTGTTGCAAACCGGGTTTAGCAACAAGTTGGTTGTTGCAAACCGGGTTTAGCAACAAGTTCGGTTGTTTGCAAACCGGGTTTAGCAACAAGTTGGTTGTTTCCAAAATGGGTTTAGCAACAAGTTGGTTGTTGCAAACCGGGTTTAGCAACAAGTTCGGTTGTTGCAACCGGGTTTAACAACAACAAGTTTGTTGTTACAAAACCGGGTTTAGCAACAAGTTTGGTTGTTGCAAAAACCGGGTTTAGCAACAAGTTCGGTTGTTGCAAACCGGGTTTAACAAACAACAAGTTTGGTTGTTTGCAAACTGGTTTTTAGCAACAAGTTTGGTTTGTTGCAAACCGGGTTTTAGCAACAAGTTGGGTTGTTGCAAACCGGGTTTTAGCAACAAGTTCGGTTTGTTGCAAACCGGGTTTTAACAACAAGTTCGGTTGTTGCAAACCGGGTTTTAGCAACAAACAACAAACGGTTCGGTTGTTTTGCAAAACCGGGTTTAGCAACAAGTTTGGTTGTTGCAAAACCGGGTTTAGCAACAAGTTGGTTGTTGCAAAATGGGTTTTAGCAACAAGTTTTGGTTGTTGCAAACCGGGTTTAGCAACAAGTTCGGTTGTTGCAAACCGGGTTTAGCAACAAGTTTGGTTGTTGCAAACGGGTTTAGCAACAAGTTTGGTTTTTGCAAACGGGGTTTTACAACAAGTTTGGTTGTTGCAACCCGGGTTTAGCAACAAGTTGGTTGTTGCAAAACCGGGTTTAGCAACAAGTTTGGTTGTTGCAAACCGGGTTTTTAGCAACAAGTTGGTTGTTGCAAAACGGGTTTAGCAACAAGTTTGGTTGTTGCAAACCGGGTTTTAACAACAAGTTGGTTGTTTTTGCAAACCGGGTTTAGCAACAAGTTCGGTTGTTGCAAACGGGTTTAACAACAAGTTTGTTGCAAACCGGGTTTTGCAAACAAGGGTTTTAGCAAACGGTTTAGCAACAAGTTAGGTTGTTGCAAACCGGGTTTAGCAACAAGTTCGGTTGTTACAAACGGGGGTTTAGCAACAAGTTCGGTTGTTTTGCAAACCGGGTTTAGCAACAAGTTCGGTTGTTGCAAACCGGGTTTAGCAACAACAAGTTTGGTTGTTGCAAACGGGTTTAGCAACAACAAGGTTGTTGCAAACCGGGTTTAGCAACAAGTTGGTTGTTGCAAACCGGGTTTAGCAACAAGTTTGGTTGTTGCAAACCGGGTTTAGCAACAAGTTGGTTGTTTGCAAACCGGGTTTTTAGCAACAAGTTTGGTTGTTGCAAACCCGGGTTTAGCAACAAGTTGGGTTGTTGCAAACCGGGTTTAGCAACAAGTTTGGTTGTTGCAAAACCGGGTTTAGCAACAAGTTGGTTTTTGCAAAACCGGGTTTTTAGCAACAAGTTTGGTTGTTGCAAACCGGGTTTAGCAACAAGTTTGGTTGTTGCAAAACCGGGTTTAGCAACAAGTTCGGTTGTTGCAAACCGGGTTTAGCAACAAGTTTGGTTGTTGCAAACCGGTTTTAACAACAAGTTTGTTGCAAACCGGGTTTAGCACAAACCGGGTTACAAACGGGTTTAGCAACAAGTTGGGTTTGTTGCAAACCGGGTTTAGCAACAAGTTCGGTTGTTGCAAACCGGGTTTAGCAACAAGTTTGGTTGTTGCAAACCGGGTTTAGCAACAAGTTGGTTGTTTGCAAACCGGGTTTTGCAGCAACGGTTGTTCAAACCGGGTTTGCAAACCAAACAACAAAGCAACAAGTTTTGGTTGGGTTTTGCAAAACCGGGTTTAGCAACAAGTTCGGTTGTTGCAAACGGGGTTTAGCAACAAGTTGGTTGTTTCAAAACCCGGGTTTAGCAACAAGTTCGGTTGTTGCAAACCGGGTTTAGCAACAAGTTTGGTTGTTACAAAACCGGGTTTAACAACAAGTTGGTTGTTGCAAAACGGGTTTAGCAACAAGTTGGTTGTTTGCAAACGGGTTTTAGCAACAAGTTTGGTTTGTTGCAAACCGGGTTTAGCAACAAGTTGGTTGTTGCAAACCGGGTTTAGCAACAAGTTCGGTTGTTGCAAACCGGGTTTAGCAACAAGTTGGTTTGTTGCAAAACGGGTTTAGCAACAAGTTGGTTGTTGCAAACCGGGTTTAGCAACAAGTTCGGTTGTTACCAAAACCGGTTTTTAACAACAAGTTGTTTGTTGCAAACCGGGTTTAGCAACAAGTTCGGTTGTTGCAAAACCGGGTTTAGCAACAAGTTTGGTTGTTGCAAAATGGGTTTAGCAAACAAGTTGGTTGTTGCAAAATGGGTTTAGCAACAAGTTTGGTTGTTGCAAAACCGGGTTTAGCAACAAGTTGAAACGGGTTTTGCAAACGGGGTTTAGCAACAAGTTGGTTGTTGCAAACGGGGTTTAACAACAAGTTGGTTGTTGCAAAACGGGTTTAGCAACAAGTTGGTTGTTGCAAACCGGGTTTTTTAACAACAAGTTTGGTTGTTGCAAACCGGGTTTAGCAACAAGTTTGGTTGTTGCAAACCGGGTTTAGCAACAAGTTTGGTTGTTGCAAACCGGGTTTAGCAACAAGTTTGGTTGTTTGCAAACCGGGTTTTTAACAACAAGTTGGTTTTTGCAAACCGGGTTTTGCAACAAGTTCGGTTGTTGCAAAACCGGGTTTAGCAACAAGTTTGGTTGTTGCAAACCGGGTTTTTAGCAACAAGTTGTTTGTTGCAAACCGGGTTTAGCAACAAGTTGGTTGTTGCAAACCGGGTTTAGCAACAAGTTCGGTTGTTGCAAACCGGGTTTAGCAACAAGTTTGGTTGTTGCAAACCGGGTTTAGCAACAAGTTCGGTTGTTGCAAACCGGGTTTAGCAACAAGTTGGTTGTTGCAAACGGGTTTAGCAACAAGTTGGTTGTTCAAACGGGTTTAGCAACAAGTTTGGTTGTTTGCAAACCCGGGTTTGCAACAACAAGTTGGTTGTTGCAAACCGGGTTTAGCAACAAAGTTGGTTGTTGCAAACCGGGTTTTAACAACAAGTTTCGGTTGTTGCAAACCGGGTTTAGCAACAAGTTGGTTGTTGCAAACCGGGTTTAGCAACAAGTTCGGTTGTTGCAAACTGGGTTTAGCAACAAGTTCGGTTGTTGCAAACCGGGTTTAGCAACAAGTTTGGTTGTTGCAAAACCGGTTTTAACAACAAGTTGGTTGTTGCAAAACCGGGTTTAGCAACAAGTTCGGTTGTTGCAAACCGGGTTTAGCAACAAGTTTGGTTGTTGCAAACCGGGTTTAGCAACAAGTTCGGGTTGTTGCAAACCGGGGTTGTTACAAACCGGGTTTAGCAACAAGTTTGGTTGTTACAAAATGGGTTTTAGCAACAAGTTTAGGTTTGGTTTGCAAAGTTGGTTTTAGCAACAAGTTTCGGTTGTTACCAAACCGGGTTTAACAACAAGTTTGGTTGTTGCAAAACTGGGTTTAGCAACAAGTTGGTTGTTGCAAACGGGTTTAGCAACAAGTTGGTTGTTGCAAACCGGGTTTAGCAACAAGTTTGGTTTGTTGCAAACTGGGTTTTAGCAACAAGTTGGTTTGTTTGCAAAACGGGTTTAGCAACAAGTTTGGTTGTTGCAAACCCGGGTTTAGCAACAAGTTTGGTTGTTGCAAACCGGGTTTAGCAACAAGTTGGTTGTTTGCAAACCGGGTTTAGCAACAAGTTGGTTGTTGCAAACCGGGTTTAGCAACAAGTTTGGTTGTTGCAAAACCGGGTTTTAGCAACAAGTTTTGGTTGTTGCAAAATGGGTTTAGCAACAAGTTTGGTTGTTGCAAACGGGTTTTAGCAACAAGTTCGGTTGTTGCAAAACCGGGTTTAGCAACAAGTTTGGTTGTTGCAAACGGGTTTAGCAACAAGTTGGTTGTTGCAAAACCGGGTTTAGCAACAAGTTGGTTGTTGCAAACCGGGTTTAGCAACAAGTTGGGTTGTTGCAAACCGGGTTTTTAACAAGTTTGGTTGTTGCAAACCGGGTTTACAACAACAAGTTTGGTTGTTTTGCAAACGGGTTTTAGCAACAAGTTTGGTTGTTACAAACCGGTTTTTAACAACAAGTTCGGTTTGTTTGCAAACCGGGTTTAGCAACAAGTTGGTTGTTGCAAACCGGGTTTAGCAACAAGTTCGGTTGTTGCAAACCGGGTTTAGCAACAAGTTTGGTTGTTTGCAAACCCGGGTTTAGCAACAAGTTTGGTTGTTGCAAACCGGGGTTTAGCAACAAGTTTGGTTGTTGCAAACCGGTTTTTAGCAACAAGTTTGGTTGTTGCAAACCGGGGTTTAGCAACAAGTTTTTGGTTGTTGCAAACCGGGGTTTAGCAACAAGTTCGGTTGTTGCAAACCGGGTTTAGCAACAAGTTGGTTTGTTGCAAAACCGGGTTTAGCAACAAGTTGGTTGTTGCAAACCGGGTTTAGCAACAAGTTTGGTTGTTTACAAAATGGGTTTAGCAACAAGTTGGTTTGTTGCAAACTGGGTTTAGCAACAAGTTGGTTGTTGCAAACGGGTTTAGCAACAAGTTTGGTTGTTGCAAACCGGGTTTAGCAACAAGTTGGTTGTTTGCAAACCGGGTTTAACAACAAGTTGGTTGTTGCAAACCGGGTTTAGCAACAAGTTTGGTTGTTTGCAAACCGGGTTTAACAACAACAACAAGTTGGTTGTTGCAAACGGGGTTTAGCAACAAGTTCGGTTGTTGCAAAACCGGGTTTAGCAACAAGTTCGGTTTGTTGCAAACCGGGTTTAACAACAAGTTTGGTTGTTGCAAACCGGGTTTGCAACAAGTTTGTTGCAAACCGGGTTTAGCAACAAGTTCGGTTGTTGCAAACCGGGTTTAGCAACAAGTTCGGTTTGTTGCAAAACCGGTTTTAACAACAAGCAACAAGTTTGGTTGTTTAAAACCGGGTTTAGCAACAAGTTCGGTTGTTGCAAACTGGGTTTAGCAACAAGTTCGGTTGTTGCAAAACCGGGTTTAACAACAAGTTTTGTTGTTGCAAACTGGGTTTAGCAACAAGTTGGTTGTTGCAAAACCGGGTTTAGCAACAAGTTTGGTTGTTGCAAACCGGGTTTAGCAACAAGTTTGGTTGTTGCAAACTGGGTTTAGCAACAAGTTTGGTTGTTGCAAACCGGGGTTTAGCAACAAGTTGGTTGTTGCAAACCCGGGTTTAGCAACAAGTTCGGTTGTTGCAAACCGGGTTTAGCAACAAGTTCGGTTGTTGCAAACCGGGTTTAGCAACAAGTTCGGTTGTTGCAAACCGGGTTTAGCAACAAGTTCGGTTGTTGCAAAACGGGGTTTAGCAACAAGTTTGGTTGTTACAAAACCGGGTTTAGCAACAAGTTTGGTTGTTGCAAAAATGGGTTTAGCAACAAGTTTGGTTGTTGCAAACGGGGTTTAGCAACAAGTTCGGTTGTTGCAAACCGGTTTTTAACAACAAGTTGGTTGTTTGCAAACGGGGTTTAGCAACAAGTTCGGTTGTTGCAAATCGGGTTTAGCAACAAGTTGGTTGTTGCAAAACGGGTTTAGCAACAAGTTGGTTGTTGCAAACCGGGTTTAGCAACAAGTTCGGTTGTTGCAAACCGGGGTTTAGCAACAAGTTCGGTTGTTGCAAACCGGGTTTAGCAACAAGTTGGTTGTTGCAAAACGGGTTTAGCAACAAGTTTGGTTGTTGCAAACCGGGTTTTAGCAACAAGTTTGGTTTGTTTTGGTTGTTTTGCAAAAGTTGGGTTTTAGCAACAAGTTCAACAACAAGTTTTGCAAACCGGGTTTAACAACAAGTCGGGTGTTTTGCAAACCGGGTTTAGCAACAAGTTTGGTTGTTTGCAAACGGGTTTAGCAACAAGTTCGGTTGTTGCAAAACCGGGTTTTAAACAACAAGTTGGTTTGTTGCAAACGGGTTTAACAACAAGTTGGTTTGTTACCAAACCGGGGTTTAACAACAAGTTCGGTTTTGCAACAACAAACCGGGTTTTAACAACAAGTTCGGTTGTTGCAAAACCGGGTTTAGCAACAAGTTTGGTTGTTGCAAACCGGGTTTAGCAACAAGTTCGGTTGTTGCAAACCGGGTTTAGCAACAAGTTTGGTTGTTACCAAAACGGGTTTAGCAACAAGTTTGGTTGTTGCAAACCGGGTTTAGCAACAAGTTTGGTTGTTGCAAAACGGGTTTAGCAACAAGTTCGGTTGTTGCAAACCGGGTTTAGCAACAAGTTGGTTGTTGCAAAACCGGTTTTAGCAACAAGTTCGGTTGTTGCAAAACCGGGTTTAGCAACAAGTTCGGTTGTTTGCAAACCGGGTTTTTAGCAACAAGTTGGTTGTTTGCAAAACCGGGTTTAGCAACAAGTTTGGTTGTTGCAAAACCGGGTTTAGCAACAAGTTCGGTTGTTTTTTGCAAACGGGTTTAGCAACAAGTTGGTTGTTGCAAACGGGGTTTAGCAACAAGTTTGGTTTGTTGCAAACGGGTTTAGCAACAAGTTTGGTTGTTGCAAACCGGGTTTAACAACAAGTTCGGTTGTTGCAAACGGGTTTAGCAACAAGTTTGGTTGTTACAAACCGGGTTTAGCAACAAGTTGGGTTGTTGCAAACCGGGTTTAGCAACAAGTTCGGTTGTTGCAAAATGGGTTTAGCAACAAGTTGGTTGTTGCAAACCGGGTTTAGCAACAAGTTGGTTGTTGCAAACGGGGTTTAGCAACAAGTTCGGTTGTTTGCAAACCGGGTTTAGCAACAAGTTGGTTGTTGCAAACCGGGTTTAGCAACAAGTTTCGGTTTTGCAAACGGGTTTAGCAACAAGTTTGGTTGTTTCCAAAATGGGTTTAGCAACAAGTTGGTTGTTGCAAACTGGGTTTAGCAACAAGTTCGGTTGTTGCAAACGGGTTTAACAACAAGTTTGGTTGTTGCAAACCGGGTTTAGCAACAAGTTGGTTGTTTTGCAAACCGGGTTTAGCAACAAGTTCGGTTGTTGCAAACCGGGTTTAGCAACAAGTTTGGTTGTTGCAAACGGTTTTTAGCAACAAGTTGGTTGTTGCAAACTGGGTTTAACAACAACAAGTTTGGTTGTTGCAAACCGGGTTTAGCAACAAGTTCGGTTGTTGCAAACCGGGTTTAGCAACAAGTTTGGTTGTTGCAAAATGGGTTTAGCAACAAGTTCGGTTATTTGCAAACGGGGTTTAGCAACAAGTTGGTTGTTTGCAAACGGGTTTACAACGGGGTTTAGCAACAAGTTTGGTTGTTTCCAAAATGGGTTTAGCAACAAGTTGGTTGTTGCAAACCGGGTTTAGCAACAAGTTGGTTGTTTGCAAACCGGGTTTAGCAACAAGTTTTGGTTGTTGCAAAACGGGTTTACAACAAGTTCGGTTTGTTGCAAACCGGGTTTAGCAACAAGTTTGGTTGTTGCAAACGGGTTTAACAACAAGTTGGTTGTTGCAAACGGGTTTAGCAACAAACAAGTTGGTTGTTGCAAACCGGGTTTAACAACAAGTTCGGTTTGTTGCAAACCGGGTTTTAGCAACAAGTTGGTTGTTTGCAAACTGGGTTTAGCAACAAGTTCGGTTGTTCCAAACCGGGTTTAGCAACAAGTTTGGTTGTTGCAAACCGGGTTTAGCAACAAGTTGGTTGTTCCAAAATGGGTTTAGCAACAAGTTTGGTGTTTGCAAACGGTTTTTAACAACAAGTTGCAAACCGGGTTTTGCAAAAAGGGTTTTGCAAGCCGGGTTTAACAACAAGTTCGGTTGTTGCAAACCGGGGTTTAGCAACAAGTTCGGTTGTTGCAAAACCGGGTTTAGCAACAAGTTTGGTTGTTGCAAACCGGGTTTAGCAACAAGTTTGGTTGTTGCAAACCGGGGTTTAGCAACAAGTTGGTTGTTTGCAAACTGGGTTTAGCAACAAGTTCGGTTGTTGCAAACGGGTTTAGCAACAAGTTCGGTTGTTGCAAACCGGGTTTAGCAACAAGTTCGGTTGTTGCAAACCGGGTTTAGCAACAAGTTGGTTTGTTGCAAACCGGGTTTAGCAACAACAAGTTTGGTTGTTGCAAACCGGGTTTAGCAACAAGTTTGGTTGTTCCAAACGGGGTTTAGCAACAAGTTGGGTTGTTGCAAACGGGTTTAGCAACAAGTTCGGTTGTTGCAAACCGGGGTTTAGCAACAAGTTTGGTTGTTGCAAACCGGGTTTAGCAACAAGTTCGGTTGTTGCAAACCGGGTTTAGCAACAAGTTCGGTTGTTTGCAAACCGGGTTTAGCAACAAGTTCGGTTGTTGCAAACCGGGGTTTAACAACAAGTTTGGTTTGCAAACCGGGTTTAGCAACAAGTTCGGTTGTTGCAAAACGGGTTTTTAGCAACAAGTTCGGTTGTTGCAAACCGGGTTTAACAACAAGTTTCGGTTGTTGCAAACGGGGTTTAGCAACAAGTTTGGTTGTTCCAAAACGGGTTTTGCAAACAACAAGTTAGTTTCGGTTTGCAAACGGTTTTTAGCAACAAGTTTGGTTGTTTGCAAACTGGTTTTTTAACAACAAGTTTGGTTGTTGCAAAACCGGGTTTAGCAACAAGTTCGGTTGTTTGCAAACCGGGTTTAGCAACAAGTTGGTTGTTGCAAACCGGGTTTAGCAACAAGTTGGTTGTTGCAAAACGGGTTACAAAAGTTCGGGTTTAGCAACAAGTTTTGGTTGTTGCAAACCGGGTTTTAACAACAACAAGTTTGGTTGTTGCAAAACCGGGTTTAGCAACAAGTTCGGTTGTTTGCAAACCGGGTTTAGCAACAAGTTTGGTTTGTTGCAAACGGGGTTTAGCAACAAGTTCGGTTGTTTGCAAACCGGGTTTAGCAACAAGTTGGTTTGTTGCAAACCGGGTTTTAACAACAAGTTCGGTTGTTGCAAACCGGGTTTAGCAACAAGTTGGTTGTTACAAACCGGGTTTAGCAACAAGTTGGTTGTTGCAAACCGGGTTTAGCAACAAGTTCGGTTGTTGCAAACCGGGTTTAGCAACAAGTTTCGGTTGTTTGTTGCAAACCGGGTTTAGCAACAAAGTTTTTGGTTGTTTGCAAAATGGGTTTAGCAACAAGTTCGGTTGTTGCAAACTGGGTTTAGCAACAAGTTCGGTTGTTGCAAAACCGGGTTTAGCAACAAGTTCGGTTGTTGCAAACCGGGTTTAGCAACAAGTTTGGTTGTTTGCAAACCGGGTTTAGCAACAAGTTTGGTTGTTGCAAACTGGGTTTAGCAACAAGTTCGGTTGTTGCAAAACCGGGTTTAGCAACAAGTTTGGTTGTTGCAAAACCGGGTTTAACAACAAGTTCGGTTGTTTGCAAACCGGGTTTAGCAACAAGTTTGGTTGTTGCAAACTGGGTTTAGCAACAAGTTGGTTGTTCCAAATGGGGTTTAGCAACAAGTTCGGTTTTACCAAAACTGGGTTTAGCAACAAGTTCGGTTGTTCCAAAATGGGTTTAGCAACAAGTTGGTTGTTTTGCAAACCGGGTTTTACCAACAAGTTGGTTGTTGCAAAACGGGTTTAGCAACAAGTTCGGTTGTTTGCAAACCGGGTTTTAGCAACAAGTTTGGTTGTTGCAAACCGGGTTTTAACAAACAAGTTCACAACCGGGTTTAAAACCGGTTGTTGCAAACCGGGTTTAGCAACAAGTTGGTTGTTGCAAACGGGTTTAGCAACAAGTTTGGTTTGTTGCAAACCGGGTTTTTAACAACAAGTTTGGTTGTTGCAAACCGGGTTTAGCAACAAGTTGGTTGTTGCAAACCGGGTTTAGCAACAAGTTCGGTTGTTGCAAACCGGGTTTAGCAACAAGTTCGGTTGTTGCAAACCGGGTTTAGCAACAAAGTTTGGTTGTTGCAAAACGGGTTTAGCAACAAGTTTGGTTTGTTGCAAAATGGGTTTAGCAACAAGTTCGGTTGTTGCAAACCGGGTTTAGCAACAAGTTGGTTGTTGCAAAACGGGTTTAGCAACAAGTTTGGTTGTTGCAAACTGGGTTTAGCAACAAGTTGGTTGTTGCAAACCGGGTTTAGCAACAAGTTTTGGTTGTTTTTGCAAACCGGGTTTAACAACAAGTTGGTTGTTGCAAACCGGGTTTAGCAACAAGTTCGGTTGTTGCAAACCGGGTTTAGCAACAAGTTTGGTTGTTCCAAACCGGGGTTTAGCAACAAGTTCGGTTGTTGCAAACCGGGGTTTAGCAACAAGTTGGTTTGTTCCAAAATGGGTTTTAGCAACAAGTTTGGTTGTTGCAAACGGTTTTAACAACAAGTTCGGTTTTTGCAAAACCGGGTTTAGCAACAAGTTCGGTTGTAGCAACAAAGTTGGGTTTTAGCAACAAGTTTGGTTTGTTGCAAACCGGGTTTTAGCAACAAGTTCGGTTGTTGCAAAACCGGGTTTAGCAACAAGTTCGGTTGTTGCAAAACCGGGTTTAGCAACAAGTTGGGTTGTTGCAAACCCGGGTTTAACAACAAGTTCGGTTGTTGCAAACCGGGTTTAGCAACAAGTTTGGTTGTTTGCAAACCGGGTTTAGCAACAAGTTTGGTTGTTCCAAACCGGGTTTAGCAACAAGTTCGGTTGTTGCAAACGGGTTTAGCAACAAGTTGGTTGTTGCAAACCGGGTTTTAGCACAAAGTTGGTTGTTGCAAAACGGGGTTTAGCAACAAGTTGGTTGTTGCAAACCGGGTTTTAGCAACAAGTTGGTTGTTGCAAACCGGGTTTAGCAACAAGTTCGGTTGTTGCAAACCGGGTTTAGCAACAAGTTTGGTTGTTTACAAACCCGGGTTTAGCAACAAGTTTGGTTGTTGCAAAATGGGTTTAGCAAGGTTGTTGCAAACGGGTTTAAACAACAAGTTTGTTGTTGCAAACCGGGTTTAACAACAAGTTTGGTTGTTGCAAAACTGGGTTTAGCAACAAGTTCGGTTGTTTTGCAAACGGGTTTAGCAACAAGTTGGTTGTTGCAAAACCGGGTTTAGCAACAAGTTCGGTTGTTGCAAACTGGGTTTAGCAACAAGTTTGGTTGTTGCAAACCGGGTTTAGCAACAAGTTGGTTGTTGCAAACCGGGTTTAACAACAAGTTGGTTGTTGTTGCAAAACCGGGTTTAGCAACAAGTTTGGTTGTTGCAAACGGGTTTTTAACAACAAGTTGGTTGTTTGCAAACGGGTTTAGCAACAAGTTGGTTGTTGCAAACCGGGGTTTAGCAACAAGTTGGTTGTTCCAAAATGGGTTTAGCAACAAGTTTGGTTGTTGCAAAACCGGGGGTTTAACAACAAGTTTGGTTGTTGCAAAAACGGGTTTAGCAACAAGTTGGTTGTTGCAAACCGGGTTTAGCAACAAAAAGTTCGGTTGTTGCAAAACCCGGGTTTAGCAACAAGTTTGGTTGTTTGCAAACCGGGTTTAGCAACAAGTTTGGTTGTTGCAAACCGGGTTTAGCAACAAGTTCGGTTGTTTTGCAAACCGGGTTTAGCAACAAGTTGGTTGTTTGCAAACCGGGTTTAGCAACAAGTTGGTTTGTTGCAAACCGGGTTTAACAACAAGTTTGGTTGTTCCAAAATGGGTTTAGCAACAAGTTGGTTGTTGCAAACCGGGTTTAGCAACAAGTTTGGTTGTTGCAAAAACCGGGTTTAGCAACAAGTTGGTTGTTTGCAAACCGGGTTTTAGCAACAAGTTGGTTGTTGCAAACCGGGTTTAGCAACAAGTTCGGTTGTTGCAAACCGGGTTTAGCAACAAGTTCGGTTGTTGCAAACCGGGTTTTTAGCAACAAGTTTGGTTTGTTGCAAACCGGGTTTAGCAACAAGTTCGGTTGTTGCAAACTGGGTTTAACAACAAGTTTGGTTGTTGCAAACCGGGTTTAACAACAAGTTGGTTGTTTGCAAACGGGTTTTACAACAAGTTCGGGTTTAACAACAAGTTTGCAAAACCGGTTTTTAGCAACAAGTTCGGTTGTTGCAAACCGGGTTTAGCAACAAGTTTGGTTGTTTGCAAACTGGGTTTAGCAACAAGTTCGGGTTGTTGCAAACCGGGTTTAGCAACAAGTTCGGTTTGTTGCAAACCGGGTTTAACAACAAGTTGGGTTGTTTTGCAAACCGGGTTTAGCAACAAGTTTGGTTGTTACAAAACGGGTTTTTAGCAACAAGTTGGTTGTTCAAAAACCGGGTTTAGCAACAAGTTGGTTGTTGCAAACCGGGGTTTAGCAACAAGTTCGGTTGTTCCAAAATGGGTTTTAGCAACAAGTTGGTTGTTGCAAAATCGGGTTTAGCAACAAGTTCGGTTGTTGCAAACCGGGTTTAGCAACAAGTTTGGTTGTTGCAAACCGGGTTTAGCAACAAACAAGGTTGTTGCAAACCGGGTTTAGCAACAAGTTTGGTTGTTGCAAACCGGGTTTAGCAACAAGTTCGGTTGTTACAAACCGGGGTTTAGCAACAAGTTCGGTTGTTGCAAACCGGGTTTAGCAACAAGTTCGGTTGTTGCAAACCGGGTTTAGCAACAAGTTCGGTTGTTGCAAACCGGGTTTTAGCAACAAGTTCAACAAGTTTGTTTCCAAACCGGGTTTAGCAACAAGTTGGTTTGTTGCAAACCGGGTTTAGCAACAAGTTTGGTTGTTGCAAACCGGGTTTAGCAACAAGTTGGTTGTTGCCAAAACCTGGGTTTAGCAACAAGTTCGGTTGTTTGCAAACCGGGTTTAGCAACAAGTTCGGTTGTTGCAAACCGGGTTTAACAACAAGTTCGGTTGTTGCAAACCGGGTTTAGCAACAAGTTTGGTTTGTTGCAAACCGGGTTTAGCAACAAGTTTGGTTGTTGCAAACGGGTTTAGCAACAAGTTGGTTGTTGCAAACCGGGTTTAACAACAAGTTTGGTTGTTTGCAAACCGGGTTTAGCAACAAGTTCGGTTGTTGCAAAACCGGGTTTTTAGCAACAAGTTCGGTTGTTGCAAACCCGGGTTTAGCAACAAGTTTGGTTGTTGCAAACTGGGTTTAGCAACAAGTTTGGTTGTTGCAAAATGGGTTTAGCAACAAGTTCGGTTGTTGCAAACCGGGTTTAACAACAAGTTGGGTTGTTGCAAACCCGGTTTAGCAACAAGTTCGGCAACAAACCGGGTTGCAACAAGTTGGTTGTTGGGTTAGCAACAACAAGTTGGTTGTTCCAAACCGGGTTTTAGCAACAAGTTTGGTTGTTGCAAACCGGGTTTAGCAACAAGTTTGGTTGTTCCAAAATGGGTTTAGCAACAAGTTCGGTTGTTGCAAACCGGGTTTACCAACAAGTTTGGTTGTTTACAAACCGGGGTTTAACAACAAGTTTGGTTGTTTGCAAACCGGGTTTAGCAACAAGTTAGGTTGTTGCAAACTGGGTTTTAGCAACAAGTTGGTTGTTGCAAACGGGGTTTAGCAACAAGTTGGTTGTTGCAAACCGGGTTTAGCAACAAGTTGGTTGTTGCAAAACCGGGTTTTAGCAACAAGTTCGGTTGTTGCAAACGGGTTTAGCAACAAGTTCGGTTGTTGCAAAACCGGGTTTAGCAACAAGTTTGGTTGTTGCAAAACCGGGTTTAGCAACAAGTTCGGTTGTTGCAAAACGGGTTTAGCAACAAGTTTGGTTGTTTCAAAAACGGGGTTTAGCAACAAGTTTGGTTGTTTGCAAAACCGGGTTTAGCAACAAGTTCGGTTGTTGCAAACCGGGTTTAGCAACAAGTTCGGTTTGTTGCAAACCGGGTTTAGCAACAAGTTCGGTTGTTTGCAAACCGGGTTTAGCAACAAGTTTGGTTGTTGCAAACCGGGTTTTAGCAACAAGTTCGGTTGTTGCAAACGGGTTTAGCAACAAGTTCGGTTGTTGCAAACCGGGTTTAACAACAAGTTCGGTTGTTGCAAACTGGGTTTAGCAACAAGTTCGGTTGTTGCAAACCGGGTTTAGCAACAAGTTCGTTTTTTTGCAAACCGGGTTTAGCAACAAGTTTGGTTGTTGCAAACTGGGTTTAGTAACAAGTTGGTTGTTACAAACCGGGTTTAGCAACAAGTTCGGTTGTTTGCAAACCGGGTTTAGCAACAAGTTCGGTTGTTGCAAACCGGGTTTAGCAACAAGTTCGGTTGTTTGCAAACCCGGGTTTAGCAACAAGTTTGGTTGTTTGCAAACCGGGTTTAGCAACAAGTTTGGTTGTTCAAACCGGGTTTAGCAACAGGTTCGGTTGTTGCAAAATGGGTTTAGCAACAAGTTTGATTGTTGCAAACCGGGTTGAGCAACAAGTTCAGTTGTTGTTTGCAAACCGGGTTTAACAACAAGTTCGGTTGTTGCAAACTGTGTTTAGCCGGTTGTTGCAAATCGGGCTTAGCAACAAGTTCGGTTGTT